>CM038708.1:42729038-42874038 GCA_021613375.1 Megaleporinus macrocephalus
AAAACCCACACATTCACACACTAAAACCCACACATTCACACACTAAAACCCACACACACACACAATAAAACCCACACATTCACACACTAAAACCCACACATTCACACACTAAAACCCACACATTCACACACTAAAACCCACACACACACACACTAAAACCCACACATTCACACACTAAAACCCACACATTCACACACTAAAACCCACACATTCACACACTAAAACCCACACATTCACACACTAAAACCCCCACACACACACTAAAACCCACACATTCACACACTAAAACCCACACATTCACACTAAAACCCACACACACACACTAAAATCCACACATTCAACACACTAAAACCCACCATCACAGCACTAAAAACTACCCACATCACCACTACCACACACACACTAAAACCCACACATCACACACTAAAACCCACACATACACACTAAAACCACACATTCACACACTAAAACCCACACACACCACACTCTAAACCCACACACACACACACACTAAAATCCACACATTCACACACGAAAACCCACACACACTCTAAAACCCCACACATTCACACAATAAAAGCCACACACACACACACTAAAACCCACACACACACACTAAAACCCACACATTACTTCACACACACTAAAACCCATCACATCACACAGTCTAAAACCCACAACAATCACACACTAAAAACCTCACATTCAGACACTAAAACCCCACACACACACTAAACCCACACATCAACACACTAAAACCCACACACACACACACTAAAACCCACACATCACACATTACTAATAACCCACACATTCACACACTAAAACCCACACATTCACACACTAAAACCCACACACACACACACTAAAACCCACACATTCACACACTAAAACCCACACATTCACACACTAAAACCCACACATTCACACACTAAAACCCACACACACACACACACTAAAACCCACACACACACACACTAAAACCCACACACACACTAAAACCCACACATTCACACACTAAAACCCACACACACTAAAACCCACACACACACACACTAAAACCCACACATTCACACACTAAAACCCACACATTCACACACTAAAACCCCCCCACACACACACTAAAACCCACACATTCACACACTAAAACCCACACACACACTAAAACCCACACATTCACACACTAAAACCCACACACACACACATACACACACACTAAAAACCACACATTCACACACTAAAACCCACACACACACTAAAACCCACACATTCACACACTAAAACCCACACACACACACACACACACACACTAAAACCCACACATTCACACACTAAAACCCACACATTCACACACTAAAACCCATACACACACACACTAAAACCCACACACACACACACACTAAAACCCACACATTCACACACTAAAACCCACACACACACTAAAACCCACACATTCACACACTAAAACCCACACACACACACACTAAAACCCCCACACACACACTAAACCCACACATTCACACACTAAAACCCACACATTCACACACTAAAACCCACACATTCACACACTAAAACCCACACATTCACACACTAAAACCCCCACACACACACACACTAAACCCCCCCCCACACACTAAAACCCCCACACACACACACTAAAACCCACACATTCACACACTAAAACCCACACATACACACACTAAAAACCACACATTCACACACTAAAACCCACACACACACACACACACTAAAACCCACACATTCACACACTAAAACCCACACATTCACACACTAAAACCCACACACACACACACTAAAACCCACACATTCACACACTAAAACCCACACATTCACACACTAAAACCCACACATTCACACACTAAAACCCACACATTCACACACTAAAACCCACACACACACACTAAAACCCACACATTCACACACTAAAACCCACACATTCACACTAAAACCCACACACACACACTAAAACCCACACATTCACACACTAAAACCCACACACACACACACTAAAACCCACACATTCACACACTAAAACCCACACACACTAAAACCCACACACACACACACTAAAACCCACACATTCACACACTAAAACCCACACATTCACACACTAAAACCCACACACACACACACTAAAACCCACACACTCACACACTAAAACCCACACATTCACACACTAAAACCCACACATTCGCACACTAAAACCCACACACACACACACACTAAAACCCACACATTCACACACTAAAACCCACACATTCACACACTAAAACCCACACATTCACACACTAAAACCCACACACACACACACACTAAAACCCACACATTCACACACTAAAACCCACACATTCACACACTAAAACCCACACATTCACACACTAAAACCCACACTCACACACTAAAACCCACACATTCACACACTAAAACCCACACACACACACACTAAAACCCACACACACACACTAAAACCCACACATTCACACACTAAAACCCACACATTCACACACTAAAACCCCCACACACACACACTAAAACCCACACATTCACACACTAAAACCCACACATTCACACACTAAAACCCACACATTCACACACTAAAACCCACACACACACACACACTAAAACCCACACACACACACACTAAAACCCACACACACACACACTAAAACCCACACACACACACACTAAAACCCACACATTCACACACTAAAACCCACACATTCACACACTAAAACCCACACATTCACACACTAAAACCCACACACACACACACTAAAACCCACACATTCACACACTAAAACCCACACATTCACACACTAAAACCCACACATTCACACACTAAAACCCACACACACACACACAAACCCACACACACACACACACTAAACCCCCCCCCCCCCACACACACACTAAAACCCACACATTCACACACTAAAACCCACACACACACTAACCCCCCCCACACACACACTAAAACCCACACATTCACACACTAAAACCCACACACTTTGTATATATTACTATCTGTATGTATTATCTGTATGAATATTCTTTCATCTTTTTATTTTGTTTGTTTGATATTGTATATAATTTAAGAATTATTTATTTAACTTCTATATGTATATTTTCTTTGATGTGTGTTTGTTTCACATATGCATGTTATTACTCTTAACAATTAATCTTTAATTAATATATATATATATATTTATATTTATTTATTTATCATCATTTATCATTGTTATTTATTATACTACAAATGCTTTGACAATACAAATGTGAATTTGTCATGTCAATAAAGCAAATTGAACTTGAACTTGAGAGAGAGAGAGAGAGAGAGAGAGAGAGAGAGAGAGTAGGGGTAAAAGAGAGAGAGGGAGAGTGGTGGTAAAAGAGAGAGAGAGAGAGAGAGAGTAGGGGTAAAAGAGAGAGAGGGAGAGAGAGAGGGGGAGAGAGAGGGAGGGAGGGAGAGAGAGAAGGAGGGAGGGAGAGAGAGAGAGAGGAAGAGAGTTCTCTCCCTCTCTGTTCTCTCCTCTCTCTCCCTCCGTTCCTGCCTCTCTCATTCTCTCCTCTCTCTCTCCCTCTCTCTCCCCCTCTCTCCCTCTCTCTCTTTTACCCCACTCTCATTCTCTTTCTCTCTCTTACCCCCACTCTCTCTCTCTCTCTCTTTTACCCCCACTCTCCTTCTCTTTCTCTCTCACTTACCCCCACTCTACTTCTCTCTTTCTCTTTTACCACCACTCTCATTCTCTCCCTCTCTCTCTTTTATCCCACTCTCATTCTCTTTCTCTCTCTTTTACCCCCACTCTCTCTCTCTCTCTCTTTTACCCCCACTCTCCTTCTCTCCCTCTCTCTCTTTTATCCCACTCTCATTCTCTTTCTCTCTCTTTTACCCCCACTCTCTCTCTCTCTCTCTTTTACCCCCACTCTCCTTCTCTCTCTCTCTCTCTCTTTTACCCCACTCTCATTCTCTTTCTCTCTCTTTTACCCCCACTCTCTCTCTCTCTCTTTTACCCCCACTCTCCTTCTCTCTCTCTCTCTTTTACCCCACTCTCATTCTCTTTCTCTCTCTTTTACCCCCACTCTCTCTCTCTCTTTCTCTTTTACCCCCACTCTCATTCTCTCTCTCTCTCTCTCTTTTACCCCACTCTCATTCTCTTTCTCTCTCTTTTACCCCACTCTCATTCTCTCTCTCTCTCTCTTTTACCCCCACTCTCCTTCTCTTTCTCTCTCACTTACCCCCACTCTACTTCTCTCTTTCTCTTTTACCCCCACTCTCCTTCTCTCCCTCTCTCTCTTTTACCCCACTCTCATTCTCTTTCTCTCTCTTTTACTCCCTCTCTCTCTCTCTCTCTTTTACCCCCACTCTCCTTCTCTTTCTCTCTCACTTACCCCCACTCTACTTCTCTCTTTCTCTTTTACCCCCACTCTCCTTCTCTCCCTCTCTCTCTTTTACCCCACTCTCATTTTCTTTCTCTCTCTTTTACTCCCACGCTACTTCTGTCTCTCTCTTTTTTACCCCCACTCTCCTTTTCTTTCTCTCTCTTTTACCCCCACTCTCCTTCTGTCTCTCTCTTTTTTACCCCCACTCTCCTTTTCTTTCTCTCTCTTTTACCCCCACTCTCCTTCTGTCTCTCTCTTTTTTACCCCCACTCTCCTTTTCTTTCTCTCTCTTTTACCCCCACTCTCTCTCTCTCTCTCTCTCTCTCTCTCTCTCTCTTATTTCAGTATGGTAGTAGCTGCAGTGAGCTGAGTAGGCTGTATGTATAGGAAATAGTAGGTTACAGAGGAAATAAACACTTCTGGTCATTTACGTGTAGTTTTTTCAAATGAGCTATTCTACTAATTACCCATGAGGCCTATTTCACGCTCGCTTTTGCAGCTCAGCAGTGCGGCATCATCTCCCCCCTCAATCACATCAACAACGTATTATACCCTAAAAACCAGCCGCCTCCTAACGAGCGACTCCACAAACACAGAGGAGCTGTCCTGACTTAACTCCTGCCTGAGCTCCAGCTTCTGAAAGCAGCCCGGAGGTTGTGGGGTGGTCAGTTTTGGCTGGGGGGGTGAAACAGGAGTGTGTATAAACACTGTTAATTATAGAAAAGCCTGTTTCAGTATTGATAATGTTCATATGAGGTTTGGTCAATAAACACTGTTCTATTCCTCACACACTTATTAGGAACAAAGGCCTGACCTTCAGAACGCTGGCTTATCGAAGCGCCGCCACCAATACTTTCTGTCATAGCAACGGCCGTGAGGGTGGGCAAGCTTCACACACGCACAGTGGCCAAAATACATTCAACCACTTGGAATTTAGATGGGAGTCCAGTCCGAAGCGCTACCCTAGCGAGCTGGACTAATCGAAGTAGCGGCATTAGCGGCAGCCCATCTGAACAGTGTGACTTCTCACTCACGCAAATCAAATATCCATCAAAAACCCAGCAGCAGGAGCACCAGCCTAAACGAGAGTGAAATCTGGAGAGAGGTGGAAGGGAGAAGAAGTCTATCCATTCACTTGTAACAGCACCAAACAGAAAGCTTTAAAAACTCTCCCAACATCAAGGCTCGGTGTTTTTCTGTAATGGTACTTTACAGGTGCTCTCATAAGAACTTTAAGAAGATTCATAAGAACTTTTTTCATCGTGTCTGAACACATGACTGTCCCAACAAGAGTCATGTGATCTGTATTTCTGGAGCACAGTTCAGCAGTCAGCGATGTAGTGTTCTGGTCTGGGGGATGTTCTCGTGAAGTTATCTGGACCCACTCATCCACGTGAAAGGCACTCTCAACCGATTTGGGTCTGAATCCATCCTTGCAGATCACGTACACCATACATTTTAATTAGGGCTGCACGATATATATGGTTTCAGCATTGTCATAGCGATGTGCTCCACAAACAAAACAAGGTTTTTGCTGCTTGACACAAGAAGTAGATTCACACTGTTCTTACTTTCCGTGAAGTACCTACCAGAGGGAGATTGACTGCCCCATATCATTTACTTTGCATCAACATTGAGTTCATTGAGTTCCACTCATTCTTTACGGTGAACAACTAAAGCGGCCCCTCCGTCGCGGCCCCTCAGTCCCCATAGTTGGAGAAAATGAGCGCAGAGCAGGAGGAAAAGACAGGAAGGGTGGATTTAATTGAAGAAAAAAATACATAAACCTCAGATATTAGAAATCTTTCAGCTACAGAAAGGATGACGTTGACCAAAAACATGCTCTTGCAGTTCTTGCACTAGACGAGGCAACACGACTCATTTGTGTAATTGTTTAAAGCACCACCACGAAGAAAAGAGAACTCACTGTTGCCATAACCTTAACACAGCTACCAAAGAGGGCTTCAAAAGGATCTGGTAACGTGATAAACGGTATGTAACGTCGTCACACACATATTTTCCATTTGTAAGTTGTGTCCCAGAGTTGTAAGAGAAGTGTAAGGCACAAGTTCTAATGCTGATTGTCTTCTCTTGGGTGGATGGGATCTTCCAGCAAGACAATGCAACACATCGCACGACTAGAGGAGCTGACCAAGACTCCCAAGTACGACCCTGGACCCCTAATTCCCCAGACTTGAACAAATTGAACGTCTGTGGGACCACCTTGGATGGTGGTGTCGGCTCTATGGATCCTCCTCCACGCTCCCTCCAGCAGCTGTGGGATGCACTGCAGTCAGCATGGCTCCAGATACCTGGGATCACCTACCAGAACCTTATTGAGTCTCCCAGTCTATTTAGCTGTGGATACTCTGGATAATAATATTCTTTTTCTGAGTGTTGTGGTTGGTCTGGATGATCATCTAACCTTACAGATGGCCACCTCTGCCCTAAAGCTATGCTGGGTGATTTTTCATATTTTTCTATGCTATTAACTTGTAGAAACAACCTGAATTGTTAGTGTAACCTGTAGTGTCCGTATACCTGTGTTACGCACTTGCACACCAAGAGGAGTCAGATTTTGCACCTTCAGCTCAACAACAAATGTATATGTACACCTGAACGTGAACATGATTTTACAGCCCAAGAGCAGTAAATACCAATTCTCACTCTCCTGTCATGTTCCATGTGTCTATGTTTGTTTTTGTGATGTGCTCCTCCCTCTATCCACCCTCACGTTATTCCCCTGACCTGTTCCGGGGTTGTGTTTCTTCCTGGTCCCAGGTGTTTTCCCGTTTCCTGTGTCTTTCTTATACCCTCTGTTTTCACCCAGTCCTGGTTGTTCATTGTGGTCTTGTAGTTTGTAGCATGATGTTTGTCCAGTGATTTCTCGATTAGTTATTTTGTTGTGTTAATTGTTATTCTGTCCATCAAAGGACATTTGCACTTGAATCTGACTCTCCCGTCTCCTTCACATTTACCAATTCTGGCTATTTTAGTTGTGTCCCACAGGCCAACTTATCAAATACAAGACCAATGTAGGATATGGATGTTTAAAAACACTCTTTAAAGAAATTTACAGTTATCGTTTACAGTTCTCATCTAATACCTGCTTCGACTGCTCAGTACTTCATTAAGCTAAATCAAGATGAAGGAACTGAATACATTCATACAATGTCTGGGGCGTCCAGGAGAAATCTGGAACTACACTTTGTTCTTCAAACTGGAGTCAAGATATGATCTACTTCTCTCACAATAAGATATTCATGTTACTTTGTATTGTATGTATGATTATTTACATCTGTTCTAATCAGATCTGATGTTCTTACTGGTGAACATATACTTACTGAGATACATGAGCAATAGTTGCAGCTGATGTCTCGAGCAGGTCATTGGTTAGGAGTCATTATTTGCGACAGTTGATGTGGGATTTGTATGAATGTAAGGTTTTTGCATCATTCCTGTCCAACTAAAGCTTCCACGGTGACGGTCAGTTCAGCAGAGAGGCCGCCCAGCTATCAGAACACTCACCTTATCATTACCTGCATTCCAGTCTCCAGGTAGACCAGCTCAGATGACTTGTCTTCCACAGCTGCTGTAATAAACATGACCCTTACTCGTCTATCAGGTGGGATTTCTGTAGTAAATAAATACTCCTGTTCCATTCAGCTCCGCTCTGGTCACCAGGGTTCAGGCTAAATCCGGAGAAGACCCAGTGAGACCCAGTGGTCCGGATGATTCTGGCTGGGATAGTGAATTATTCACAGTCTAACTCCTGGCACTTCTGCCTCTGTATTACCTGAGACAGTCGCTTCGTTATCTATGTCCTATACAGTTACAGTAAGAGAGCTCTTGGGAATTCGCTGGATTTCTGCCTTGTTTACTAATAAAATGTGGTCTGATCTTTATGTAACCCATGATAACATCCATCCATCCCTCCATCCATCCGTTATCTCCCACTAGTTTGGGTGACTGGGGCAAACCCAGCGTCATTGGGCAAAGGCGGTGGGGACACCATAGACAGGTCGCCAGTCCATTGCATGGCCACTCACAATAATAAACATCCATCCATCCATTATCTTTCACTTCATCCCACTAGTCGGGTGACTAAAGGGCTAGAGCTAAACCCAGCGTCATCAGGTAAAGGCGGGGTACACCATAGACAGCTCGCCAGTCCATCACATGGCCACCCACCAAAGTAAACATCCATCCATCAATTATTTTCCACTTTATCCCACTAGTCGGTTTCTGGGGGCCGGAGCCAAACCCAGCGTCATCGGGCGAAGGCAGGGTACACCATGGACAGGTCACCAGTCCATCGCATGGCCACCCAAAATAATATCAATCCATCCCTCCATCCATCAGATATCTTCCACTTTATCCCACTAGTCTGGGTCACTAGGGGCTGGTGCCAAACCCAGTGTCATCGGGCGAAGGCGGGGTACACCATGGACAGGTCGCCAGTCCATCAAATGGCCACCCACAATAATAAGCATTCATCTATCCATTATCTTCCACTTTATCCCACTAGTCTGGGTCATTGGGGGGCTGGAGCCAAACCCAGCGTCATTGGGCAAAGGCGGTGGGGACACCATAGACAGGTCGCCAGTCCATTGCATGGCCACTCACAATAATAAACATCCATCCATCCATTATCTTTCACTTCATCCCACTAGTCGGGTGACTAAAGGGCTAGAGCTAAACCCAGCGTCATCAGGTAAAGGCGGGGTACACCATAGACAGCTCGCCAGTCCATCACATGGCCACCCACCAAAGTAAACATCCATCCATCAATTATTTTCCACTTTATCCCACTAGTCGGGTTTCTGGGGGCCGGAGCCAAACCCAGCGTCATCGGGCGAAGGCAGGGTACACCATGGACAGGTCGCCAGTCCATCGCATGGCCACCCAAAATAATATCAATCCATCCCTCCATCCATCAGATATCTTCCACTTTATCCCACTAGTCTGGGTCACTAGGGGCTGGTGCCAAACCCAGTGTCATCGGGCGAAGGCGGGGTACACCATGGACAGGTCGCCAGTCCATCAAATGGCCACCCACAATAATAAGCATTCATCTATCCATTATCTTCCACTTTATCCCACTAGTCTGGGTCATTGGGGGGCTGGAGCCAAACCCAGCGTCATCGGGCGAAGGCGGGGTACACCATGGATAGGTCGCCAGTCCATCACATGGCCACCCACTATATAAGCATTCATCCATCCATTCATTATCTCCCACTTTATCCCACTAGTTGGGTCACTGGGGGGCTGAAGCCAAACCCAGCGTCGTTGGGCGAGGGCGGGGTACACCTTGGACAGGTCGCCAGTCCATCGCATGGCCACCCACAGTAATAAACAAACACAATTTAACTGAGCTAATAACTCACGCAAGCAGCTGTAGTTGTCATGTTTTTTATTGCACCCTAGAATATATAACCTGTAGATCCTCCTCTAGCAGCATCACCTCCACCAAACGTTTCCAAACATTTGGGTCATTTCCTGGGTCATCTTTTCAGCTTGGGATCTTAAATACCTGCCCTTAGATTCACCTGTAAAAGGTGTTAATTTACTGTTGAATTCATTGTAACCTCAATGACGGCAAGGCGTCCAGACCCAGAGGCAGCAAAGCAGCTCAGAACTGTGATACTCCCTCCACCATGCTTCACAGTTGGGTGCTGGTGTGCGGTATCCGTTTTGTTTTCAACGAAGCGTTTGACTATCGAACATCTTCCCAGAATTGCGGTAGAACGTCAAGGTGGTCTTGGGCAAAACTTTTTTGAGAGTTTTTGTAATGAGCAATGGTTCTGCAGTTTGTAGAGTCTTCTGTAGGTTGTTCGCTGTTTACCTTGGATTCTTTCTCACCTCTTTCAGGATTGCCAGCTATACTCTTGGAGTGATCTTAACAGGACACTCCTGGGGAGAGTAGCAGCAGTCCTGAAGTTTCTCAGTTTGTAGACAGTTTGTCTGACCGTGAATTGATGTACTCCCAGGAATTCAGCAATGATTTTGTAGCCTTTTCCAGCGTCATATATCTTTATGACAAGCTCTGTAGAAGATCTGAAAAGCAGTTGGTGAGTTATTAGTTGAGTTTGATTGGGTTTGTCTATATTTGTAAATTAGATCAGACAATCTGACCACATTTTATTAGCAATCAATGAAGAAACGCAGGTCATTTCAAAGGGTTCACTTACTTTTCTTGCAATGGCTTCATCATTTTTAACCAGGACCTCCTGATCTGCTGTATCTGTAGTGCACAAGTGATTAATTGAACTTAAAATTCAGTTAAATGGGCAATTGTTTGAATTTGCTCTTGAAGTGATCTTAACAGGACACGCCAAGGGACAACGGCAACACTCCTGAAGTTTCTCAGGCTGTGGACAGTTGGTCTGACCGTGGATTGATGTACATCCAAGAATTTCACAATGTTTTTGTAGCCTTTTCCAGCTTCATATATCTCTATGAAGTGCTCAATAGAAGACGTGAAAAGCAGTTGGTGAGTTACTAGTTGAGTTAGATTGGGTTTATCCATATTTGTGAATTAGATCAGACAATCTGACCACATTTTATTAGCAATCAAAGAAAGAAATGCAGGTCATTTCAAAGGATTCCCTTACTTTTCCTGCAATGGCGTCATTATTTTTAACCAGGATCTCCTGAAATTCAAAATTCAGTTAGATGGGCAATTTTTGGATTTGCTCTTGGAGTGATCTTAACAGAACACTCCAAGAGAGAGTAGCAGCACTCCTGAAGTTTCTCAGTTTTAGTTTGTCTGACTATGGATTGATGTACATCCAGGAGTTTAGCAATGATTTTGTAGCCAGCTTCATATATCCCTATGACAAGCTCTGTAGAAGAAATGAAAAGCAGTTGGTAAGTTACTAGTTGAGTTTGATTGGGTTTGTCTATATTTGTGAATTAGATCAGACAATCTGACCACATTTTATTAGCAACCAGTGCAGAAACGCAGGTCATTTCAAAGGGTTTACTTACTTTTCCTGTAAGGGCTTCATCATTTTTAACCAGGACCTCCTGATCTGCTATATCTGTGGTGCACAAGTGATGAACTAAACTTAAAATTCATTAAAATGTATATGTATCTATAACAAGCTCTATAGAAGAAATAAAAAGCAGACCTGTGTGTTTGTTATTAGTTGAGTTAGATTGTGTTTATGCAGAAATCCAGTTCAAAGAGTTGATCATACTGTTCTAGCCTGATCTGCTGTATCTGTGATTGACACAGAAAATAATCCTGATATCAGCATATCAGCTCAAAACGTATCATCGCTGTCCAATGAAACACATTTATCTCCATGTTTGTCGATTTTGAGTTTTCTACATCATTTGAACACAACATTGTTTACATAGTGTGAAAATTTCATAATAATAATAATTATTATATAATAATACTTAATTCTTATATAGTGCTTTTCAAGAACCCAAAGACCCTTACAGTTAAAACAATGGTTTCACAAAACATCAGAGGAACACTACTACAGACTGCCACCAAGAAGAGATAGGTTTTAAGATTAGATTTAAATGTGAGGAGGGAATTTGACTGTTTAACCAGAGGCGGAAGAGCATTCCAGAGGCAGGGAGCAAGTCTGGAGAACGCTCAATCACCAAAACCGTGGAGGATGTCAGAGAGTGAGAAGGTCTGTAGAAAGAAATGAGATCAAAGAGGTAAGAAGGAGCAAGATTGTTAAGAGCTTTGTATGTAAGAAGAAGGATTTTGAACTGTATGCAATATTTATGATGAATGGACCAATAGAAGTGCTCCAAAACAGCTTGGATGAGAGATACTTGTTTTTTATTGGACGGTGACAATATAAGATCTTGGATTTAATGTATAAATGAATGGAACGCATGACTCTTTAGCTGTTACTCTACAGCAGTGCAGCTGTTAGGATGAAGAGGACTGAGAAAGCTGTTCTTATGACATGTTATCCAGCAGGTTTGAAGCAACAGAGTGAAAAAGCAGATCTGGTTACCTTCACTGTCTCTGCACACCAACGCAGCTCGAACTAATGGACAGGTTCTATTCAAGCGATGTCTTGATTCAACAGGACTATTAGTAATCCACCCTGGCTGTGTCTGGTTTAACTGACCCCAATTACCAGCTACTCTTGGTTAATTAGATGGCTGAGTAACTAAGATAGATATATAACTGCTGTTTCCACTGGGGTGGTTTTAGTTTCAGTAATAAATAGATGCTCAGTATAAACCGTGCTCTGTGTTTACTGAAGTCTGTGTTTTATTTATTGTGAAATTTGTGAAATTAATACAAGGTTCAGTGTCAAGCTGCAGCATCCATCTCTGAGCAGACTGATCTTCTGTCAACATCCCAGCAGCCGTTTCACACCAGTTCACACCTCCACGCAGTAAACACTATCATCTGACCTTCTGTTTCAACAAGACAAACACGAATCGAGGATTTTAACCCATCAAACGCTGAACATCTGAACATCTGAACATCTGAACTTCTGACCTGCATACTAGCACCACTGAATATTCTTAATAATTCAATAACAGAATAATTTACTTAACAATATATGACGATCTTCACTTAATCCCCATAGTAGTTACTGAATAATTCACAGTAACTACTGAATCATATATAGTAGTTACTGAATAATATGTAGTAGATACTGAATTTATACTGAACCATTAATACGAGTTAATCAATAATTTATAGTAGTTATGGAATGATTGGTAGCACATACTGAATTAATACTGAACCATTCATACTAGTTAATTAATAATTTCTAGCAGTCAATAATTTATAGTACATACTGAATTTATACTGAACATTTCATACTAGGAATCAACAATTAATAACAGTTAATCATTCATTAATAGTAGTTGCTGAATAATTTGTAGTACATACTGAATTAATACTGAACCATTCATACTAGTTAATCAATCATTTCTAACAGTCAATAATTTATAGTACATACTGAATTTATACTGAACCATTCATACTAGTTAATCAATAATTTAAAGTAGTTACTAAATTATTTATAGTACATACTGAATTTATACTGAATCATTCATACTAGTTAATCAATAATTTTAACAGTTAATCAATAATTTATAGTAGTTACTGAATAATTTGTAATACATACTGAATTTATACTGAACCATTCATGGTCGTTAATCAATCATTTCTAACAGTCAATAATTTATAGTACATACTGAATTTATACTGAACCATTCATACTAGTTAATCAATAATTTAAAGTAGTTACTGAATGATTTATAGTACATACTGAATTTATACTGAATAATTCATACTAGTTAATCAATCATTTTAACAGTTAATCAATAATTTATAGTAGTTACTGAATAATTTGTAATACATACTGAATTTATACTGAACCATTCATGGTCATTAATCAATCATTTCTAACAGTCAATAATTTATAGTACATACTGAATTTATACTGAACCATTAATATGAGTTAATTTATAATTTATAGTAGTTACTGAATAATTTATAGTACATACTGAATTTATACTGAACCATTTATACTAGTTAATCAATAATTTTAACAGTTACTCAATGATTTATAGTAATTACTGAATAATTTGTTATACATACTGAATTTATACTGAACCATTCATACTATTTAATCAGTCCTTTATAACAGTTAATAATTTATAGTAGTTACTGAATAATGTATATTACATACTGAATTTATACTGAACCATTCATACTAGTTAATCAATAATTTACAACAGTTAGTTAGTCATTTATAGTAGTTACTGAATAATTTATAGTACATACTGAATTTATACTTAACCATTAATACTAGTTATCAATAATTTCTAACAGTAAGTTCATTATTTATAGTAGTTACTGAATAATTTATAGTATATACTGAATTTATACTGAACCATTAATACTAGTTAGCAATAATTTCTAACAGTTAGTTAATTATTTATAGTAGTTACTGAATAGTTTATAGTATATACGGAATTTATACTTAACTATTCATATTAGTTATCAATAATTTCCAACAGTTAGTTAATAATATATAGTAGTTACAGAATAATTTAGAGTACATACTGAATTTATGCTGAACCATTCATACTAGTTAATCAATAATTTATAACAATTAATTACTAAATAATTTGTAGTAGTTACTGAATATTTTACAATAGTTACTAATTAATTTGTTGGTTATTAAATAATATATAGTAATTACTGAATAAATTATAGCAGAAAATGAATGTTATATTAGTTATTGAATAATTTACAGTAGATACCAAAAAATTTAGAAGAAATAAATAGGTTAATAGGTTAATAGGAAATAGTTTGTAGTACTTGCTGAATGATTTGTAGTAGATACTGGATTGATCCTGAAATATTTATAGTAGTTAATAAATTATTTATAGCACTGAATGAATTATAGATGTCAAAGAATAATTTTTAGGATTCACTAAATATATATTCTTAGTACTTAATAATTCATAGTAGTTAATTATTTGTAGTAATTTACAACAGTTGTTGAATAATTTATAGCAGTATCTCATTATTGATAGTAGTTACTGAATAACTAGTAAATAGTAAATTATACTAAATCATTTATAGCAGTATATCAGTGATTTATAACAGTTACTAAATAATTTTCAGTAGATACTGAGGGATTTGTAGTAGATACTGAATACATTACTGAATATTTTGTAGTGGACACAGAATTTACACTGAATAATTTATAGCTGATTACAGTTACTGCACTCTTGGTTTTGGAACCCTTCCCCAACACTGAGAAGTTCCTCAGTGGTTCTTCTGCAGCATCGCTTTGGCAAGTGTATGTCGGGGAGTGTGATAGTAACAGTGCTGTGACCTGGATGAGTGACGAGCTTCACAGACTGAGCAGCTGCGTGAGGACGCTGGTAGACACGCTGAAGTGGGTCAGTTTTAATTGGAGCATTTTTAAACTGGATTTCCTCCAGAGACCCCCAGCCTTCTGTTACTGCAACTGACCAACATATGCTGCTCTTCACACTTACACAGTGCAGCACACACACCTCCCTGAGATCAGAGGGCCTGAGCCGAGCTCTTCGGCTCTCAGGGCTCTGTGTGTCTGAGGGTGTGAGGTTTGTGTGACAGGTGTGGAGCCGCACATACACACACACACACACACACACACATGACACGGCCCACAATAAAGCCCACTCTCCCTGGACACACAGATAAACACTACCCCGGAGCCTCAGAGGGGCTGACAGCAGAGTTCAATCCACTATACTGGACATGTCCATCATCAGACAACAAACAAACACACTCCTCTCCACAGCAGACGCTATCTGATTCACAGACTCAACCATTTTCTCTTCACTCACACTTAGTTTTATTACAGTGCTTGTGAGGTGGGCACGCTATTGTTCACTCTATCATTACTATGCGTGTGGGGTAGGCATAGTACTGTTATCCCCATTACAATGCATGGTCACTGGCGTACAGTGCTTGTAAACACATTACAGTCTATAAAAGACAGTCACTGTATTGTAATACTTATTGTTGCAGTGATAATAAGGTGGGCACTGCATTGTAATACTTATTGTTACAGTGATAATAAAGTGGAGACTATATTGTAATACTTATTGTTACAGTGATAATAAAGTGGAGACTATATTGTAATACTTATTGTTGCAGTGATAATAAGGTAGGCACTGCATTGTAATACTTATTGTTACAGTGATAATAAGGTAGGCACTGCATTGTAATACTTATTGTTACAGTGATAATAAAGTGGAGACTATATTGTAATACTTATTGTTACAGTGATAATAAAGTGGAGACTATATTGTAATACTTATTGTTGCAGTGATAATAAAGTAGGCACTGCATTGTAATACTTATTGTTGCAGTGATAATAAGGTAGGCACTGCATTGTTATCCTTATTGTTACAGTGATAATAAGGTGGGCACTGCATTGTAATACTTATTGTTACAGTGATAATAAAGTGGAGACTATATTGTAATACTTATTGTTGCAGTGATAATAAGGTAGGCACTGCATTGTTATCCTTATTGTTACAGTGATAATAAGGTGGGCACTGCATTGTAATCCTTATTGTTACTGTGATAATAAAGTGGGCACTGCATTGTAATCCTTATTGTTACAGTGATAATAAGGTAGGCACTGCATTGTAATCCTTATTGTTACAGTGATAATAAAGTGGGCACTGCATTGTAATCCTTATTGTTACAGTGATAATAAAGTGGGCACTGCATTGTTATCCTTATTGTTACAGTGATAATAAGGTGGGCACTGCATTGTAATCCTTATTGTTACTGTGATAATAAAGTGGGCACTGCATTGTAATCCTTATTGTTACAGTGATAATAAAGTGGGCACTGCATTGTAATCCTTATTGTTACAGTGATAATAAGGTGGGCACTGCATTGTAATCCTTATTGTTACAGTGATAATAAAGTGGGCACTGCATTGTAATCCTTATTGTTACTGTGATAATTAAGTGGGCACTGCATTGTAATCCTTATTGTTACAGTGATAATAAGGTAGGCACTGCATTGTAATCCTTATTGTTACAGTGATAATAAAGTGGGCACTGCATTGTAATCCTTATTGTTACAGTGATAATAAGGTAGGCACTGCATTGTTATCCTTATTGTTACAGTGATAATAAGGTGGGCACTGCATTGTAATCCTTATTGTTACAGTGATAATAAAGTGGGCACTGCATTGTAATCCTTATTGTTACAGTGATAATAAGGTAGGCACTGCATTGTAATCCTTATTGTTACAGTGATAATAAAGTGGGCACTGCATTGTAATCCTTATTGTTACAGTGATAATAAAGTGGGCACTGCATTGTAATCCTTATTGTTACTGTGATAATTAAGTGGGCACTGCATTGTAATCCTTATTGTTACTGTGATAATAAAGTGGGCACTGCATTGTAATCCTTATTGTTACAGTGATAATAAGGTAGGCACTGCATTGTAATCCTTATTGTTACAGTGATAATAAAGTGGGCACTGCATTGTAATCCTTATTGTTACAGTGATAATAAGGTGGGCACTGCATTGTAATCCTTATTGTTACAGTGATAATAAAGTGGGCACTGCATTGTAATCCTTATTGTTACAGTGATAATAAAGTGGGCACTGCATTGTAATCCTTATTGTTACAGTGATAATAAGGTGGGCACTGCATTGTTATCCTTATTGTTACAGTGATAATAAGGTGGGCACTGCATTGTAATCCTTATTGTTACAGTGATAATAAAGTGGGCACTGCATTGTAATCCTTATTGTTACAGTGATAATAAGGTAGGCACTGCATTGTAATCCTTATTGTTACTGTGATAATTAAGTGGGCACTGCATTGTAATACTTATTGTTACAGTGCTAATAAGGTGGGCACTGCATTGTAATACTTATTGTTACAGTGCTAATAAGGTGGGCACTGCATTGTTATACTTATTGTTACAGTGATAATAAGGTAGGCACTGCATTGTCATACTTATTGTTACAGTGATAATAAGGTGGGCACTGCATTGTCATACTTATTGTTACAGTGATAATAAGGTGGGCACTGCATTGTAATACTTATTGTTACAGTGATAATAAGGTAGGCACTGCATTGTAATACTTATTGTTACAGTGATAATAAGGTGGGCACTGCATTGTTATACTTATTGTTACAGTGATAATAAGGTAGGCACTGCATTGTAATACTTATTGTTACAGTGATAATAAGGTAGGCACTGCATTGTAATACTTATTGTTACAGTGATAATAAGGTAGGCACTGCATTGTAATACTTATTGTTACAGTGATAATAAGGTGGGCACTGCATTGTTATACTTATTGTTACAGTGATAATAAGGTGGGCACTGCATTGTAATACTTATTGTTACAGTGATAATAAGGTAGGCACTGCATTGTAATACTTATTGTTACAGTGATAATAAGGTAGGCACTGCATTGTAATACTTATTGTTACAGTGTTAATAAGGTGGGCACTGCATTGTAATACTTATTGTTACAGTGATAATACGGTAGGCACTGCATTGTAATACTTATTGTTACAGTGATAATAAAGTGGGCACTGCATTGTAATCCTTATTGTTACAGTGATAATAAAGTGGGCACTGCATTGTAATACTTATTGTTACAATGATAATAAGGTAGGCACTGCATTGTAATACTTATTGTTACAGTGATAATAAGGTGGGCACTGCATTGTAATACTTATTGTTACAGTGATAATAAGGTGGGCACTGCATTGTAATACTCATTGTTACAGTGATAATAAGGTGGGCACTGCATTGTAATCCTTATTGTTACAGTGATAATAAGGTGGGCACTGCATTGTAATACTTATTGTTGCAGTGATAATAAGGTGGGCACTGCATTGTAATCCTTATTGTTACTGTGATAATAAGGTGGACCCTGTGTTATCCCTATTACAGTGCCAATAAAGTGGGCACTGCATTGTTATCCTTATTGTTACAGTGATAATAAGGTGGGCACTGTGTTATCCTTATTGTTACAGTGATAATCAGGTGGACCCTGTGTTATCCCTATTACAATGCCAATAAGGTGGGCACTGCAATTTTATCCTTATTGTTACAGTGATAATAAGGTGGGCACTGCATTTTAACCCTTCTTGTTACAGTGCTATTAAAGTGGGCACTGCATTGTAATCCTTATTGTTACAGTAATAATAAGGTGGGCACTGCATTGTAATCCTTATTGTTACCGTGATTATAAGGTGGGCACTGCATTGTTATCCTTATTGTTACAGTGATAATAAGGTGGGCACTGTGTTATTCCTATTACAGTGCCAATAAGGTGGGCACTGCATTGTAATAATTATTGTTACAATGCTAATAAGGTGGACACTGCATTGTTATCCTTATTGTTACATTGATAATAAGGTGGGCACTGTGTTATTCCTATTATTACAGTGATAATAAGGTGGGCACAGTGTTTTTCCTATTATTACAGTGATAATAAGGTGGGCACTGTATTGTTATCCATATTAAGCTATTTGCAGTGTGAGTGGTGTATTGCTTGCAAGAGTGGGCAATCAAAGTGGTTCGATTCATTCTGAGTGGGCTGGATTCATTAAGAGCAGGTGTTGAAAACTAGACCTAGTCTAGAGAGGTGGTCCCGACATGAGTCTTATCAGCGTATAGGTCATTAACATGGACAGCATGTTTAAACCTGACCTGGGAACACAGTCACTTTTGTTTCAGGGAGCTCGAAAAGACTGAACACAGACTCTTTCATTCCCGACAGAGACTCAGGAACCCATATATTTGTTTTCAAAGATTTTTAACTAGGTCAGCTCTGCAAAATACTGTGTGGCTTTGAGTTTATTTTATCCTTTAATTTTTCTCTGTGCAAGTTTATTTGGCTCATCAGACCCCCTCAGGTTATCTCTCGGTGTGAAGCATCTCAACAGCAGCCCACTTGGGATTAAAATTCTGACAAAATCAACCCACTTTACTGCAGGAGTAAAGGAGGATGTGCTCTCCGTCTTGTCTAAGCCGTGTCTTGAATTTGGAAACGTTCAGAACAGTCAGTGATGAATCGTCTATCTACAAACCATTACATTAGCAAATCCTCAAATATCTAAAAAAATATATTTATTTATATATTTTACACTATTCAATGTGAACCACGTCATTCAGTTTGGTGTGAAGTGGCTGATTTCTGTACAGTGGTGCTGGTGGGAACCAGGGGTCACCATGTCTACCCAATTACAGCCATTATATTTGCTATCAAAACCAGCCGTGAACCTACACCTGTGTTCTAGGAGTTTATATGGAATGTTGATGATGGTGTATGGTATATGTTTGGTGCTGTATCACCTCCCAGCAACCTGTACGCACCTCTCCTGCTCAAACATCACAAGAGCTTTGATCAAAGTAGACCAGTTTGCGTGGATATAGGTGGTAAATATATCATGCTTCAGAACAATGCGTGCTATAGGGTGTATGACCCAATTACAGTTGCTATAAATACAGGTTACGCTGGGAAAAGAGAGTGGGGGGGTGCATTTATTTAGTGCTACAGGCCAATCAGTGTGAGGCGAAAGATAACTGGTAGTTTTAGGCTCTGGTTAGTTTTTCACATTAAAGCAGTTCAGCAGAAAATCTACAAAGTCTGCATTAACTTGTTCAACTAAACTTTCTTATGTGGGGTCTGTCACTGTATTACACACTGCTATCTGTAATTATACCATATATATATATATATATATATATATATATATATATATATATATATATATATATATATATATATATATATATATATGTGTGTTAATTTTGAGTTTTCTACATCATTTGAACATGACAATGGTCGCTTACATTGTTTTATAATTTCATGATGAATGTTCCAATAGAAGTGTTCCAAAATAGCTTGGAAACTATTCTGGTTCCATTGACTTACATTGAAAGTAAAGTATGTTTTTGGTCTCTCCTGTAAAGTTGCAATTTTGGAGATTCTTGTTTTTCATTGGACAGCGACAATATGTGTTTAGAGGTTAAGGCTATGGCTAGATATCTCCCTACAGAAAGTACCCTATAACTGCTGATATTGTGTATATTTAGCTTATTACTGTCTCTATATATTATATATTATATATATTACTGTTTCTATATATTATATGTATATTACTGTCTCTATATTATTATATAATATATATATATATATATATATTACTGTTTCTATATGTTATATATATATATTACTGTTTCTATATATTATATATTGTATATATTACTGTCTCTATATATGATATATTATATATATATATATATATATATATATATATATTACTGTTTCTATATATTATATATATTACTGTTTCTATATATTATATATATATTACTGTCTCTATATATTATATAATATATATATATTACTGTTTCTATATATTATATATTGTATATATTTCTGTCTCTATATATGATATATTATATATATATATATTACTGTTTCTATATATTATATATATTACTGTTTCTATATATTAAATATATATATATATATATATATATTACTGTCTCTATATATTATATACTATATATTACTGTCTCTATATATATTTAGTTGGCCAGTATTTCCTGAGTGGGTGAATCTCTGTATGTATCACTCCAGGTGGTCCCACAGATACTTAATTGGGTTGAATTAGGGGTCCAGGGTAACACTTGGAAGTCTTGGTCAGCTCTTCCCACCAGTGTGGGACGTCTCTTGTCGTGTGACGCGTCTTTCGGTCTATCTTGTTACAGTTTTCCGTTTTGTTTGTACTTTGATGCTGATTATACTTTGTGTTTTGTTTTCGTTTCGTCAGTATCTGCTCTCTGCATACCCCAAGTGTGACACTCAGAAGCAAAATGAAGATGGCTGTGTGGGTCCAGTCTTCAAAACCGTCACGATCAGCATCCATGGGCATCCGTTTTTCAAGTGCTGATTGGCAGTCGTGAGTATCGCTGCACTGCGCAGTTTAGTGTTTTCCCAGCGCAGAGCTTGGCTGTTCTGATGTCTGACTCGCACCAGAAGTAAACAAACATCAGCGAGGGAGCTCCTGAGGCTCGGCAGCTGGTTATTAGGAGTCCTATTTTCTCCCGAATGATCGATATTTCTTTGAACTCCAGTTATTTTTCATACACTTCTTTCTTCTTTATGCAAGTGGATTCTCTTACATAGACCGCTCCACCAAATTGGTTCAAACTGCACTCCCAAAGTAAATAAAACTATTTTAAACACGTTTATATTTCAGACTTTTTCACAGATCTTACGAGCTACTGATGTTATTACCACAACATTAACAGACAGTAATAAGCTAAATATACACAATATCAGAAGTTATAGGGTACTTTCTGTTGGGAGGTGTTTAGCCATAACCCTAACCTCTAAACACA
The DNA here is from genome assembly GCA_021613375.1 of Megaleporinus macrocephalus. Taxonomy (NCBI): domain Eukaryota; kingdom Metazoa; phylum Chordata; class Actinopteri; order Characiformes; family Anostomidae; genus Megaleporinus; species Megaleporinus macrocephalus. Next base: position 42,751,353 of record CM038708.1, read on the forward strand.
TCGTTGCTGAAAAACAAGAATCTCCAAAATGGCAACTTTACAGGAGAGGACAAAAACTGACTTCACTTTCAATGTAAGTCAATCAAGGGCATAGAATTAGCATGGACAGAAGTGACGTGTCCCCCATTGAACCAATATCCAGCCCTTGAATTGTCATTAAACAGCCATTGAACCAATATCCAGCCATTGTATTGTCATTAAACAGCCATTGAACCAATATCCAGCCATTGAATTGTCATTAAACAGCCTTTGAACCAATAGCCAGCCATTGAATTGTCATTAAACAGCCATTGAACCAATAGCTAGCCATTGAGTTGTTAATAAAAAGCCATTGAACCAATAGCCAGCCATTGAGTTGTCATTAAACAGCCATTGAACCAATAGCCAGCCATTGAATTGTCATTAAACAGCCATTGAACCAATAGCCAGCCATTGAGTTGTTAATAAAAAGCCATTGAACCAATAGCCAACCACTGAGTTGTCATTAAACAGCCATTGAACCAATAGCCAGCCATTGAGTTGTCATTAAACAGCCATTGAACCAATAGCCAGCCATTGAATTGTCATTAAACAGCCATTGAACCAATAGCCAGCCATTGAGTTGTTAATAAAAAGCCATTGAACCAATAGCCAGCCATTGAGTTGTCATTAAACAGCCTTTGAACCAATGGCCAGCCATTGAGTTGTCATTAAACAGCCATTGAACCAATAGCCAGCCATTGAATTGTTAATAAAAAGCCATTGAACCAATAGCCAGCCATTGAATTGTCATTAAACAGCCATTGAACCAATATCCAGCCATTGAGTTGTCATTAAACAGCCATTGAACCAATAGCCAGCCATTGAGTTGTCATTAAACAGCCATCGAGCCAATAGCCAGCTATTAAATTGTCATTAACAGCCATTGAAAAAATAGCCAGCCATTGAGTTGTCATTAAACAGCCTTTGAACCAATAGCCAGCCATTGAGTTGTCATTAAACAGCCATTGAACCAATAGCCAGCCATTGAATTGTCATTAAACAGCCATTGAACCAATAGCCAGCCATTGAATTGTTAATAAAAAGCCATTGAACCAATAGCCAGCCATTGAATTGTCATTAAACAGCCATTGAACCAATATCCAGCCATTGAGTTGTCATTAAACAGCCATTGAACCAATAGCCAGCCATTGAGTTGTCATTAAACAGCCATCGAGCCAATAGCCAGCTATTAAATTGTCATTAACAGCCATTGAAAAAATAGCCAGCCATTGAATTGTCATTAAACAGCCATTGAACCAATAGCCAGCCATTAATTTGTCATTAAACAGCCATCGAGCCAATAGCCAGCCATTAAATTGTCATTAAACAGCCATTGAACCAATAGCCAGCCATTGAATTGTCATTAAACAGCCATTGAACCAATATCCAGCCATTGAGTTGTCATTAAACAGCCATTGAACCAATAGCCAGCCATTGAGTTGTCATTAAACAGCCATCGAGCCAATAGCCAGCTATTAAATTGTCATTAACAGCCATTGAAAAAATAGCCAGCCATTGAATTGTCATTAAACAGCCATTGAACCAATAGCCAGCCATTAATTTGTCATTAAACAGCCATCGAGCCAATAGCCAGCCATTAAATTGTCATTAAACAGCCATTGAACCAATAGCCAGCCATTGGGTTGTTAATAAAAAGCCATTGAACCAATAGCCAGCCATTGAGTTGTCATTAAACAGCCATTGAACCAATATGCAGCCATTGAGTTGTCATTAAACAGCCATTAAATCAGTAGCCAGCTATTAAATTGTCATTAAACAGCCATTGAACCAATAGCCAGCCACTGAATTGTCATTAACAGCCATTGAACCAATATCCAGCCCTTGAATTGTCATTAAACAGCCATCGAACCAATAGCCAGCCATTGAGTTGTCATTAAACAACCATTGAACCAATAGCCAGCCATTTAATTGTCATTAAACAGCCATTAAACCAATAGCCAGCTATTAAATTGTCATTAACAGCCATTAAACCAATAGCCAGCCATTGAATTGTCATTAAACAGCCATTGAAACAATATCCAGCTATTGAATTGTCATTAAACAGCCATTGAACCAATATGCAGCCATTGAGTTGTCATGAAACAGCCATTGAACCAATAGCCAGCCATTGAATTGTCCCCACCAATAATTTGATCCCCTCCAAAAAAAACCCTGATCTGTCAACGTCTCATTAACCTAGAGGTGTAGAAAGGGTTAAATCACGTTATCTACTCGAGCCCTACCTCCCCATGACACATATGTCCAGTGTGATTGGCTGTGTCTTTCTCTGCTGTCATGTGAGACTCTGTAGCTACGTTTGGTTGTTAGCAGCACCAAAACTGGAAGGAAAGCTTTCTAGTCATATGAGACTCATTGTGCAAGACTCAGATCCAACATGGGTGAGACATGGGTGTGAAAAGCGAGTGAGGATGGCAGCAGAAAAGAAGAAGGTGGAGCTATTTTTCATAGAAACGACGTGTAAGTCACTTAAAGTCTAGGTTACTAATAAAATGAGCCCATCATAATAACGTTAATGACGATTCTAGACTTTGGCGCCCAGCGTACAGCCGTCTGTAGCTATGAAGAACAAGCAGTGCTCCTACTTTTATTAATGCTAATGTATTAGAGATGTCAGTTGCACTATGGCTGAAGTAATGTTAATAAGTGTTTAGATGTAAACTCACAGTTTACTGGTTTAAACTGGTTAAACGAGTCTATGTCTTGTGGTTTAATTGAGACGTTAAAAAAGATTGAATTGTTTTCTGGGATTTGAACTTTGGTTTTGTGGATGACAGCAGCAGGTTATGCAGTGCTCCATGTATTAACCCTAGGGACCTGATTCATAGGTCCCTACCAATGTCAAGAGCAAATCTACTGAGATTTTATTCATTAATTCATTAATTAAATCATTCAAGCTTCCATGAATTCCTCAATGTACCTCAAGAGAATTCGCTCCAGGTCACTACACACTCCAGCCACTAGAGGTCAGAATCCTTAGAATTCCAGTTTATGCTCCATTTCCTGTCCCTTACACCGGAAGCCAATCTCCTGGCCATTACCTTTCCTTTAAAAGCCCTTTCTTCCACTTCAGCCGCGTGGAGTGTTGACCATCCTTGTGGTTCTTGGTCACGCTCTGCTCAGGTAATCTTGGGACTTCAATGAACCTTTTGGACTGCTTCATGTCTTCTCATGTTTTTCAGAGTTTCTCAATATCTCCAGCAATGAATCTCAGGATCTTCGTGCTTCAGGTTTTTTAATTCCTCGTGCAATGTTTGTGTTTTTGTGACCTTCGTGAACTCTATGGACGTCTTTGTAACACCTTCTTAAGTTCTTGGCTGTTTGGATAACCTTCTAGGCTTTTGTGGTTTTGAGCTCTTCTTGGTTTTTGCATTCCTGGTTCCTGTTTGGACATTCCTGAGCTGCTTCAGTTTTCTGTAGTTTCTGTTGGTTTGTGAATAAAAACCTAAAAATGGATCCTCTTCCCGTATCTGAGCTTCCTATGTCACATCACTATGGAGTTTGATAGGAACTGTTGACATTTGTAAACATTTGCAGTCAGGAACATATTCAAAAACACATTTTCTGTTCATGTAGTAAATAAATAAGAATTAAAATAATGACTTAAGATCAACAAGATTTTAATAAACACTTGGAACATTAAATAATGAAATCAACTGATTTTAATAGATTTAACAAATACTCAGCAGTACATACAATAACATAGGAAATTAATACAGGTCAAGTTTGAGCTATGTTGTGCATTAGCATGGCCCATTGGCATAGGAACCGGGGGGATGAGGGGACATGTCCCACCCAATATCAGAGACAGGTAGATTTGTCCCACCCATAAATTCACAGAAAAAGTGGAAACTGTTTAAAAACATGTTTATTTAAGACGATTTGGCAGCCTTCTCAATTCACATGCTGTGTTTGTTGTTAGCAACCGGCTCTGGTTATTAGGTGGTCTGGGTCTTTCACTGTGTTAAGGTTTGTGTTGAGATGCCTGTTCAGAAATATCCAGCAGTCAGCAGCTTCACTGACCCGAGCTCTCGCCTCGCTGGAGCGAGGTCAGTAATGAGAGCAATGAATAGCAACGATGACCATATGTACTGTAATAAACCAGCTTTAGTATAATGTGTTGTTATGGTAACAGACTAGGAGGGTTTGGGTTAGCTAACGTTTATAGTAAATTTAGTCAGAAATCACTCTGAAACGTAAAGTTACATTATTCTCTAGCCACGCCCCCAAACTGCAGACTGCTACTACACTACATACATTAAAAAATTAAATAATAAATAAAATAAATAAATAAATAAATTAATTAATTAATTAATAAAAGGACTCCGTCATTAGAAGTGCTTTCAGTAGTGCAGTATGTAATGTTAGAGGGTGCTGTTTGGGACACAGCCTTACTGTCTAACATTAATGTTAGTCTTGTCTAGTCAGGAAACCTTAATATATATTTTATTTCCGCATTATTCCACAAATATATGTATTTAGTTTATATATGTATATAATTCAGGCACTGCATGTATAGTTTAAAAGTTTTCTGACTGCAGTAGCATCTAATGTGGAGTATCTAGTTTAGTGTGTAAATTGAGCTTTAATTGGATTTATCGTACAGATGTACAGATAATGTTGTATTTTGTTTATTTATTTAATGTAATTCCACAAATGTTGTTCTACGTCACTATAGATACAGTGATTTACTACCTTACCTACAATTCAATCAGCTTATAGGTCATATTTTAGGGGATAGGGTGGGCTTTGATTCATATTAGCAAATATATTTCAATGTCTTGGAGTTGGGGTTTGCCTAGCTTGTGCATCAAAGTTTCAAGGTCACTCAAAGCTAAAGGACTGTAGTCCAAGATTATTCTCTAATTTGGTTTTAATGGCCATTTCTTTAGCAAGAAATTCAATTAATAAAAGTCTCAGACTCTTTTTATACGATGGGAGGTTGACCAGCTAGGCAGTGGGACCCCCATGTGACCGCACACTGTCACCAAAGTACTGTTGACACTACCGCTGCTCTCGTTAAGGGGCGTCTCAGTGTTGGTTTACAGGTGTATGTTTGTGTGACAGCCAACCTGATCCAGCACTCATGGCCTGCTTAGCTGAGTGAGCCCATCAATAATCAATGAGCGTCACTCTAAAGTCATCGTTCACGCGTAGCCCCTGCGCACTAATCAACTCATCAGTTCACCGACACACACTGCGCTGAGCGTCCGGGTGCTGGTATTTGTTTCCACAATTATTAGTTGTAATACTTTTTAAAAGGTAGAGCTGTTTTCTGAGCTGCTATTGGATTGTTTATCATTATTAATTTAAAAAAAAAAGCAAATGTGACCCAATTACCTGTTCATTAGAAAAGAAGCGGGGTGGTGGGGTGGCACGCTGCTGAACCAGCTCTCCATAAAGAGCGTATTAATGAGCCGAGTAAATTCCTGTAGCTTTCATTAGCTGTCAGCGGCGTCAGTGACTCAACCTTGTCTTTTTCTTAGCGCTGCGAACGAAACCCCTTTGATCGTTACGTTCATCCCTGTTCAAGGCCGCGCGAGGGAATCGGTGAGTCAGCAATGAAAATTTGATGAGATGTCAAGGGCATGATGGGAATAAAAGTTCGCAGAGGCTGAGTTACCACTAGGTGCGGATTTGGGCCTCCGTGCGGATAATGAGGAGAGGGAAGTTGGGGAAGTTTCGCTTGGCGCCTCTTACATGTGTTTTAAAAGCTCACATTTAGTCAAAAACACCTTCGAATTCAGCTCCTACGTCTTCTAGGCTGGTACGCTTCGCCCTTGCTGCAGAGCCGGATAGCAGTTAAAGAGCAGGAGGTGTAAACCTGCAGCCTCTGGTCGATACTGATGTGAGGAATCTGACTAAATCAAATATCCTTCAAAATCAAGTCGCTGCCCAGATTTAAAGCAAAACACTGTTTCGTTTATATTCCTTATATTAAGTGGCACAGGCAGAAACAGGTTATTGGGTGGGCCTGTTGAAAAATAGGTAGACCAATTTGGTGGATACAGCTTACACATGCTCATATATATATATATACACAGTATTGACCAAAAAACAAAAGTTTGACAAAATGAGGATCTCACTTCAGGTCATATACAGACTAACAGGAGATCCAGCAGATCATACTGACTAACAGGAGATCCAGCAGGCCGTGTACAAACTAACAAGAGATCCAGCAGGCCGTGTACAAACTAACAAGAGATCCAGCAGATCATACTGACTAACAGGAGATCCAGCAGGCCGTGTACAAACCAACAGGAGATCCAGCAGGCCGTGTACAAACCAACAGGAGATCCAGCAGATCGTGTACAAACCAACAGGAGATCCAGCAGATCGTGTACAGACTAACAGGAGATCCAGCAGGCTGTGTACAAACCTACAGGAGATCCAGCAGATCGTGTACAAACTAACAGGAGGTCCAGCAGATCGTGTACAAACCAACAGGAGATCCAGCAGATCGTGTACAAACTAACAGGAGGTCCAGCAGATCGTGTACAGACTAACAGGAGATCCAGCAGGCCGTGTACAGACTAACAGGAGGTCCAGCAGGCCGTGTACAAACCAACAGGAGATCCAGCAGATCGTGTACAAACTAACAGGAGGTCCAGCAGATCGTGTACAGACTAACAGGAGATCCAGCAGGCCGTGTACAGACTAACAGGAGATCCAGCAGGCTGTGTACAAACCTACAGGAGATCCAGCAGATCGTGTACAAACCAACAGGAGATCCAGCAGATTGTGTACAAACTAACAGGAGGTCCAGCAGCTCATGTACAGACTAACAGGAGATCCAGCAGATCATGTACAGACTAACAGGAGATCCAGCAGGCCGTGTACAGACTAACAGGAGATCCAGCAGGCCGTGTACAGACTAACAGGAGATCCAGCAGATCGCGTACAGACTAACAAGAGATCCAGCAGATCGTGTACAGACTAACAGGAGATCCAGCAGGCAGTGTACAGACTAACAGGAGATCCAGCAGGCCGTGTACAGACTAACAGGAGATCCAGCAGGCCGTGTACAAACCAACAAGAGGTCCAGCAGGCTGTGTACAAACTTACAGGAGATCCAGCAGGCCGTGTACAGACTAACAGGAGATCCAGCAGATCGCGTACAGACTAACAGGAGATCCAGCAGATCGTGTACAGACTAACAGGAGATCCAGCAGGCCGTGTACAGACTAACAGGAGATCCAGCAGATTGTGTACAAACTAACAGGAGGTCCAGCAGGCCGTGTACAAACTAACAGGAGGTCCAGCAGATCGTGTACAAACTAACAGGAGGTCCAGCAGGCCGCTGTGTTTCAGACATCCGTGTCAAGCACAGGGCACAGTGAGAAGATAAAGGTGGCCGTGTCCTCCTGTGTCCTTCACTCTACACCTGGCTCGCTGAAGAACTGATGCCAGTCGTCACCTCTGGAGCCGTATCACTGTATCCTCCTGCACACGGTAACAGGAGCTCACAGACTGACTCACAGACTGTAAGCAAACTTACAGCATGTCTCACTGTCCTGGGCTGGAGGTTAGAAAACCTGCCTGGTGACCAGAAGCTCACCGGGTATGATCCCCTGAACTTACAGGACATGACTAAAGTGTCTTTGAGCAAGACCCCTAACCCCTGACTGCTCCCAAGGTGCTCTGGATAGGTCTGCCAACCACTCCAGGCAGGTGTGCTCATCGCCCCCTAGTGTGTGTGTGTGTGTATATGTGGGTGCTTTACTGCATGAAAGGATTAAACAGTTCAAATTCAGTTGTGTACAAACACAAATAACTAATAGTTCTAATTCTGTCAGATCAAAGCCAGATCAAAGCCTGAGGAAGTGATGTTCTACCTAAGGAGATCCAAGTTTCTCTCAGATCAGTTTAACTTGGAAACCACACAGAGTTTTTTTGAGTTCCAAAGGTCCTGAGAGCAATGCAAATACCACCAGCAAAACTAGCCAGACCTTCATTGATGGTCAGGAGGAAAGACTGTAGGAGCTTCCTGGTCCAGTTTCTTGTAGATGTTGTTGGAAATCTATCAACCGTGTACAGTTACAGCACCCACAGACCAACTGTCCACTATATAGTACTCACTCCTACCAACCGCAGGATCAGGTCAGCTTTTTATTCTCCAGTTTTCTTGTTCCAGAGTGTTGACCACACCATTTAAGGTGGAAACCCCATGGTGCAGTCAGTAGGAGTAAGTATGATAGATTTAAAACGTTATTGATAAATGTTTGTTGTCTGGTTAATGTGTGGATACTGAATCATTTATAGTGCCTAAGAAGTTTAATTGATCTACTGACCAGACCTGAGTTTGAAGTCAGGGTTGTGACGCGGACCTGCCAATCGATCACTTGTGATTGATCATGTCGGAGGTGTTTGAGCTGGAGATGTTGTATCTGACAGAACAGCAGCACTGTTGACATATGTAAGCCACAGACCCGGAGAGAGAGACAGCCTCAGTTTTAATGAAGCCTCTGGGGTCCTGCTCTGGGCGTCCATGTCTTTGAGAATACACACTGACCTCCGGCACAAGCGTGTGATCTCAGCTAAACGTTAAGGTCTATGGGATGAAGGTAAGGAAGAAACGGAGGAGAGTAGATGGGAGTGTCAGGCATGGAGAGTTTGAGGATTTGGTTGACCTACTGTGTGGTGAACTGTGGGGACAGGTCAACATTCATCCTCATCCGAGTCATGGTCAGTTGAGATGTTTAGATGTTCTTGAGATGTTGTCTAAGTAATTCAGAGTCATTCACAAGTTTGACTCGTATTCGCTCCAGAAAGTCCAATTAAAACTCAACTCTACTTTAAGACTCTATTCTGAGCCGCATCTTAAGTACTTATACCCGACTTGGATTCGGACCCCATGGGCTTGAGATTCTACTGGACTCAGACTTGAGAAACCTGAAACTCAGATTTGTGCTTCAAAGATTTGGACTCACCTGCGAGACTCAAAACACAACAAAGCACAGAGACTTGGACTCATACCTCAGAGATTCCACGATGCACCTGAGACATTTGAAGACTCAACTCAGACTTGACTCAGACCTCACAGACTTAACTCTTGCACCTCATTAATTAGAGAATCAACTTAATCGTGAACCTCAGATACTTACAACTCGACTCAGATCCTTACATCAGTGACTTGATGTGGAATTACACCTCAGAGACTCAACTCAGACTCACAATTCAGAGACTCAAGACTCGTCACAGACCCTCACCTCAGAGACTTAAGACGCAACTCAGACTCACAACTCAGAGACTCAAGACTCATCACAGACCCTCACCTCAGAGAATTAAGACTCAACTTAGGTTCAACCTAGACTTCTGACTTGGACTTGCAAGGGTCACACTTCAAGGACATCAAAAATAACTGAGACTCCCACCTCAGAGATTCAAGACTTGACTGAGACTCACACGTTAGAGACTTAAGACTCACCTGAGACTTGCATCTCAGAGACTCAAGACTCAACTAAGATTCACATCTCAGAGACTCCAGACTTGACTCAGACTCACATCTCAGTTCTCAATACTCAACTGAGTCTCACACCACAGAGACTCCTGATTTAACTTGGACTTGCATGTCAGAGATTCAAGATTCGACTCAGATTCACATCTCAGAGACTTAAGACTTGACTGGGACTCCCACCTCAGAGACTGCAGACTCGACTCAGATTCACAATTTAAGACTCGACTGAGACTCACACCTCAGAGGCTCGACTGAGACTTCCACCTCAGAGACTCAAGACTCGACTGAGACTCACACCTCAGAGACTCCAAACTCAACTGTAACTCACACCTCAGAGACTTAACACTCAACTGAGACTCCTACCTCAGAGACTTGAAACTGACTCGGATTCACATCTCAGAGACTCAAAACTCAACTGAGACACCTACCTCAAAGACTTAAGACTGACTCAGATTCACACCTCAGAGACTCAAGACTCGACTGAGACTCACATCTTAGAAACTCCAGACTCAGCTGTAACTCGCACCTCAGAGACGCAACACTCAACTGTAACTCACACCTCAGAGACTCAACACTCAACTGAGACACCTACCTCAGAGACTTAAGACTGACTCAGATTCACACCTCAGAGACTCAAGACTCGACTGAGACTCACATCTTAGAAACTCCAGACTCAGCTGTAACTCGCACCTCAGAGACTCAACACTTAACTGTAACTCACACCTCAGAGACTCAAAACTCAACTGAGACACCTACCTCAGAGACTTAAGACTGACTCGGATTCACATCTCAGAGACTCAAGACTCGACTGAGACTAACATCCCAGAAACTCCAGACTCAACTGTAACTCGCACCTCAGAGACTCAACACTCAGCTGTAACTCACACCTCAGAGACTCAAAACTCAACTGAGACACCTACCTCAAAGACTTGAAACTGACTCGGATTCACATCTCAGAGGCTCAAGACTCGACTGAGACTAACATCTTAGAAACTCCAGACTCAACTGTAACTCACACCTCAGAGACTCAACACTCAACTGAGACACCTACCTCAGAGACTTAAGACTGACTCGGATTCACATCTCAGAGACTCAACTGAGACACCTACCTCAGAGACTTGAAACTGACTCGGATTCACATCTCAGAGACTCACAAACTCAACTGAGACTCCTACCTCAAAGACTTGAAACTGACTCGGATTCACATCTCAGAGACTCACAAACTCAACTGAGACTCCTACCTCAAAGACTTGAAACTGACTCGGATTCACATCTCAGAGACTCACAAACTCAACTGAGACTCCTACCTTAGAGACTTGAAACTGACTCGGATTCACATCTCAGAGACTCAAAACTCAACTGAGACTCCTATCTCAGAGACTTGAGACTGACTCAGATTCACATCTCAGAGACTCCAAACTCAACTGAGACACCTACCTCAGAGACTTGAGACTGACTCAGATTCACATCTCAGAGACTCAAAACTCAACTGAGACACCTACCTCAAAGACTTGAAACTGACTCAGATTCACATCTCAGAGACTCAAAACTCAACCGAGACTCCTACCTCAGAGACTTGAAACTGACTCAGATTCACATCTCAGAGACTCAAAACTCAACTGAGACTCCTACCTCAGAGACTTGAGACTGACTCGGATTCACATCTCAGAGACTCACAAACTCAACTGAGACTCCTACCTCAGAGACTTGAAACTGACTCGGATTCACATCTCAGAGACTCACAAACTCAACTGAGACTCCTACCTCAAAGACTTGAAACTGACTCGGATTCACATCTCAGAGACTCACAAACTCAACTGAGACTCCTACCTCAAAGACTTGAAACTGACTCGGATTCACATCTCAGAGACTCACAAACTCAACTGAGACTCCTACCTCAAAGACTTGAAACTGACTCGGATTCACATCTCAGAGACTCACAAACTCAACTGAGACTCCTACCTCAAAGACTTGAAACTGACTCGGATTCACATCTCAGAGACTCACAAACTCAACTGAGACTCCTACCTCAGAGACTTGAGACTGACTCAGATTCACATCTCAGAGACTCAAAACTCAACTGAGACACCTACCTCAAAGACTTGAAACTGACTCAGATTCACATCTCAGAGACTCAAAACTCAACTGAGACTCCTACCTCAGAGACTTGAGACTGACTCGGATTCACATCTCAGAGACTCAAGACTCGACTGAGACTAACATCTCAGAAACTCCAGACTTAACTGTAACTCGCACCTCAGAGACTCCAGACTCAACCGAGACTCCTACCTCAGAGACTTGAGACTGACTCGGATTCACATCCCAGTGACTCAAGACTCAACAGTTTACTGACTTTTGCAGCACTTCCTCTGATCAGCTTGTTTCTTGTAAGATAGACACACTGCTGGTCTTTATGCTTTACTCACTCCACCATCTCCAATAAGCTCACTAAGAGCTCAGCAGTGTAGCTGAAGAGCTGAGTGACGCTGGAAGAGAAGTGAAAACACAAAAACCGTGCTAAGCATGGGGGTCTTTATGATTTGATCCATGAACTGGTGGTCTGCAAGGACAGGATCTAAACCTCTTTAGCTAAACAGACTCCTTTACCTACAGCTAAGAACGCAGCTTCTCTTCTACCAGAGCATGACAGCTCCAGCACAGCATTATCATATCTTCAAACACACACACACACACACACACTGCTTAATTATGTGGAATACTAATTAGAGGCACAACAAAGATCCACATTACAGACACTCCACTATCATCATTTCAAATGAATTCCCTTTTTTATCTCTCTTTCCCAACAGAATGAAAGACTTTTGTTTAAATCCACGACACAGAAATTCACCAGCGTTTGTGTATCCTGCGGAACGACCCCGCCTCCCTGTTTGATGTTCGCCTTAGAGGCTCAAATACACAGGTTGGGTTTCAAATGTTGGAGGAAATCTCAGTATTTCACGATACATAACAAAAAAAGCAAACACATAAGCTACACTTACACCACACTGTCAAAAGTATCCGCTCGTCTGACTTCACATCCATTCTTAATCCAGAGGGTTTAATGCAATGTCAGCCCAACCTTCGCAGCTATAACAGCTTCAGGTGTTCCAGACTCGTCCATCTGATTGCCAGACGGAGAACTGGATTGGTCACACCAGAGAACACGTCTCCACTTCTCTAGAGTCCAATGGCAGTGTGCTTTACACCACTGTATGCGACTCTTTGCATTGCACTTGGTGATGTAAGGCTTGGATGCAGCTGCTCAATTGAGGAAACCCATTCCATGAAGGTCTCTACGCTCTGGTCTTGAGCTGATCTGAAGGCCACATGAAGTTTGGAGGTCTGTAGTGATTGACTGGGCAGAAAGTCAGTGCTCCTCAGCATCCGCTGACCTGCTATGTCATTGTACGTGGCTAACACTTGGTGTCTGAGTTGCTGTCATTCCCAATCACTTCCACTTTGTTAGAACACCACTGACAGTCCACTGTGGAATATTTAGTAGTGAGGAAACTTCACCACTGGACTTGTTGCACAGGTGGCGTCCTATCACGGTACCACGCTGGAGTTCACTGAGCTCATGAGAGAGACCCACTCTTTCACTAATGTGTGTAGAAGCAGTCTGTATGACTAGGTACTTGGTTTTATATACCTGTGGCTGTGAAAGTGATTAGAACACCTGAATTTAGTGAATGAGTGAATTAATACTTTGGCACTTCACTTTTATAGAGTATGTATTTCATTCAAAAATATCTTTTACATTAATCTCTATCATTCACTTCCAAAACTGTGAATAAACAGTTAAACATGTCCTGATTATTAAAACTTGAAACTTGTACTTCCAATAACTGGCCACTTTATTAGAAACACCCACCTTGTACTTCCTCTAACTGGCCACTTTATTAGAAACACCCACCTTGTACTTCCTCTAACTGGCCACTTTATTAGAAACACCCACCTTGTACTTCCTCTAACTGGCCACTTTATTTGAAACACCTACCTTGTACTTCCTCTAACTGGCCACTTAATTAGCAACACCCACATTTTATTTCCTTTAACTGGCCACTTTATTAGAAACACCCACGTTGTACTTTCCCTAACTGGCCACTTTATTAGAAACACCCACCTTGTACTTCCTCTAACTGGCCACTTTATTAGAATCACCCACCTTGTACTTCCTCTAACTGGCCACTTTATTGGAAACACCTACCTTGTAATTCCTCTAACTGGCCACTATATTAGAAACACCCACATTATACCTCCTCTAACTGGCCACTTTATTTGAAACACCTACCTTGTACTTCCTCTAACTGGCCACAATATTAGAAACACCCACATTGTACTTCCTCTAACTGGCCACTTTATTAGAAACACCTACCTTGTACTTCCTCTAACTGGCCACTTTATTAGCAACACCCACATTTTACTTCCTTTAACTGGCCACTTTATTAGAAACACCCACTTTGTATTTCCTCTAACTGGCCACTTTATTTGAAACACCCACTTTGTACTTCCTCTAACTGGCCACTTTATTAGCAACACCCACCTTGTACTTCCTCTAACTGGCCACTTTATTAGAAACACCCACCTTGTACTTCCTCTAACTGGCCACTTTATTAGAAACACCCACCTTGTACTTCCTCTAACTGGCCACTTTATTGGAAACACCTACCTTGTAATTCCTCTAACTGGCCACTATATTAGAAACACCCACATTATACCTCCTTTAACTGGCCACTTTATTAGAAACACATACCTTATTCTTCCTCTAACTGGGCACTCACTGGGTCAGCACAGCAGCTGCACTGGTCTTTGATGAGAGACTGGAGGATGTAGAAGAGGACCTGTGCAGACGAGCTACAGACTGTAAGTGGTAGTAATTGTTATTGCTGAGTTTTTTGGCTTGCTGTGTAATTAGTGAGCCATTAGCATTAAAAATAAATCTGCATAGTCACAGTCCAGCCCATTTTTACAAACGCATCATAAAAGATGAGGCTCTATTGATTTGTGTAAAAAGCCTTCTTGGCGTCAGCTTGAAGTTTAGGTTGGAGGAAAGAAAAGCAGATGAAGGTGGAAGCGGCAGTCGCTCCATGTGCTTTGGGATGGAGCCAGAGTTTCTAGTGTAAATGTGAGCAAACACAGATAAGAGAATAGATGCTGGACACGGACCACGTCTTTGTACTCTTTCTGATCAGCCGCAGCTTTTGAACACGTGTGGCTGGATGGAAATCTGGGCTGAGGGTTACGCCAGGACAAAAAACAAGTTAACCCAAACCTGGATTCATACTTCTGTTCAGAAAAAAAAACAAAGACTTATAGCACTGATTCAGATACCAAGTGTACCATCACAATGTTTAATAACACAGTGGTACAGTTCCAAACAACTCTGATTTTAATATTCAGACTCATTGTACATACACTGCCTGGCCAGAAACTCACTATTGGGAAACATACGTACCTGTCATTGCATCATTACTCCAGTGATTAACATGTTTCAGCTGGCACGACTGCATCAAACAAAGAAAACAACTACAGAGAAGCTGAAATTCCTGGAATTGGGTTCAGAATTAGAATGGTTTACAAAAGGCTGTAAAAATAGGCACTAGAACTCAAGTCTATGTTTAATGGTAAAATAATTTTTCCTGTTACTCAGTAGCAGTAATGCCAACCAATCAGTGCTTATTAGCAGTAAAGCCGACCAATCAGTGCTTATTAGCAGTAAAGCTGACCAATCAGTGCTTATTAGCAGTAATGCCGACCAATCAGTGCTTATTAGCAGTAATGTCGACCAATCAGTGCTTATTAGCAGTAATGCTGACCAATCAGTGCTTATTAGCAGTGATGTCGACCAATCAGTGCTTATTAGCAGTAATGCCGACCAATCAGTGCTTGTTAGCAGTGATGCCGACCAATCAGTGCTTATTAGCAGTAATGCCGACCAATCAGTGCTTGTTAGCAGTAATGCCGACCAATCAGTGCTTATTAGCAGTAATGCCGACCAATCAGTGCTTATTAGCAGTAAAGCCGACCAATCAGTGCTTATTAGCAGTAAAGCCGACCAATCAGTGCTTATTAGCAGTAATGTCAACCAGTCAGTGCTTATTAGCAGTAATGCAGACCAATCAGTGCTAATTAGCAGTAAAGCCGACCAATCAGTGCTTATTAGCAGTAAAGCCGACCAATCAGTGCTTATTAGCAGTAATGCCGACCAATCAGTGCTTATTAGCAGTAAAGCCGACCAATCAGTGCTTATTAGCAGTAATGTCAACCAATCAGTGCTTATTAGCAGTAATGTCAACCAGTCAGTGCTTATTAGCAGTAATGCCAACCAATCAGTGCTTAGCAGCAGTAATGCCAACCAATCAGTGCTTAGCAGCAGTAAAGCCGACCAATCAGTGCTTATTAGCAGTAAAGCCGACCAATCAGTGCTTATTAGCAGTAATGCCGACCAATCAGTGCTTATTAGCAGTAATGCCGACCAATCAGTGCTTATTAGCAGTAATGCTGACCAATCAGTGCTTATTAGCAGTAATGCCGACCTGTCAGTGCTTATTAGCAGTAATGCCGACCAATCAGTGCTTATTAGCAGTAATGCTGACCAATCAGTGCTTGTTAGCAGTGATGCCGACCAATCAGTGCTTATTAGCAGTAATGCCGACCAATCAGTGCTTGTTAGCAGTAATGCCGACCAATCAGTGCTTGTTAGCAGTAATGCCGACCAATCAGTGCTTGTTAGCAGTAAAGCCGACCAATCAGTGCTTATTAGCAGTAATGCAGACCAATCAGTGCTTAGCAGCAGTAATGCCAACCAATCAGTGCTTATTAGCAGTAATGCCAACCAATCAGTGCTTAGCAGCAGTAATGCCAACCAATCAGTGCTCAGTGCAGGTGAAGCCAGTCAATCAGCACTCAGTAGCAGTAATGCCCACCAATCAGTGCTTAGTAGCAGTAATTCCAATTACTTAGCACTCAGTACCAGTGCAACCAACCAGTGAGCACTCAGTACCAGTACAACCAACCAATCAGCAGTAAGAGCAGTAAGAGGAAGGTTTATGGAACAGTAATAGTAGACTGTGGAAGAATGGAGGGATTGAATGTAAAGGAGGGACCTTGTTATTTCACTATGTGAAGTTATGAACTCTGATTGTGTGGAGCTGGTTATGGCTCTGCTCTCCTACCGTCTGTAATATCTCCACCAAACAGAAAGCCTGTTTAACCAGAGCTCTTGTTTTTTGCTAGACTGTAAGAAAGTGAAGTAAGAAAGTGATGACGAGGGAAAGTCTTCTATTTTTACAGCGCCGGAGCGAAGTGTAGTCTTCAGAGAAGCCCTGGGCTGCTGTAGGCTCTTCTGGAGAGAAGAACTAACTTTATTTTAACCTCGCTCATTGTTTCTTCATATGACTGAGCTCTGTCTCGGGGACCTGCGAGGCCAGGGATGCGCTTCATCTGCAATTCCGATCAGTTTGGATCCGGTCCTCCGAGGGAAGAGTACACCATTGCCCTGCGCTGCACTGCTAGCATAAGCACTCGCATTAGCATGTGCAAAAGCGGCGTTCGCTAGCTTCTTTATAGAATACAGATACAAACACAGGGCTTCCGCATTCAGCCGCGCTCTGCCTCGAGATTTATAGAGTCAGGCAGACCAAAAGCTTTGAGGCTACATACAGAAATATGGCATACATATTATGCTAGCATGACCAGCCTGATAGACAGCTGATAGACCCTAAGGCCCACCGCTGGAGCCAGACAGTATATCTTGGTCACAATAGCAGAACACAAAGAAATAATAATAATAATAATAATAATAATAATAATAATAATAATAATAATAAAACTAGTAAAGTGCATTTCCTGAAGGAGCACGAGGAACAAGGGATGAATAAACGCCAGGTAGAGGAGTACGGTTCAGTGAGTTTGGGCAGTTTTGTGGCTGTAGGTTCAACAAAACCATGATGTTTGTATGGGCTTGAATATGAAGTCTATATGGACTCTAAGGGAGGAACGAGGGATCAATAAACGAGGCGTGGAGGTCAGGATTAGAGCTTGCCTTGAGTGAGTACAGGCAGTTTGGAGTTTCTGGCCCTAGCAGGGATTGTCTAAATGGAGACAATTGTTGTGGAGATCTTCACAGTAGTACTTGTGTAGTACAGGCCAAAGCTAGATAGATAGCATCCTTACTTCAGTAGATATTCAGTTGATTTGATCAGTTTTTAACCAAAATTATTATTATTATTATTATTATTGCTTTGATGGAAGCTTTATCTTGTCGTGTTGAGTATTGGTGAGTATTTCCCCTGTTCTGCTTACTTTCCATTCTCTCCTTCTCTACTAGAAAAGAAACAGCATGGACCAGCACGTAAATGTTGTGTTTTGGATGCTTGTACGTTGGTCAACCATCATGACCATGCTGGGTGGCCAGCCAAACCAAACCAGAAGCAGTGTAGACTATTTTAGCCTGGGCAGTCTTTTTTTTCTTTCAGCAGGAAGAGTGTTTAAATCAACTACCAAGATGCAAAGTGTGTGGTTTGACTGGAAACGTTCAACATATCTACTGATACTTCAGAACTGTTCACAGTGGTGGTGAATGGAACCAAAAGTCCACCTCTAAAAGTTCCCTCACAAGAAGTTATGACATGAAATGGCTATGAATACGCTGCCTGGTGAGATTTCATCACCACCATCCAGGTGGTCCCACATATGCTCAATGCTCATATGCACATTATTATGACCACTAGCTAATATCCACAGTAACCGCCATGTGCAGCACAGCCAGCAGCTAGATGGGCTGGGAGGTGTGTTCTTGAGGTGTGTTCTAGTGAGCTCCTACATAGGCAGCATTTTAGGTCATAGTATGCGACTCTCGACATGTAGACTGTCCCAATTCTTACATACCTTAAACATGCTGACTACTGAGGAACCTTATTTAGACCTGATTTTAAGGAAGCATCAGACACTTCCTCAGCCGCTAAGGCGTGATGCAACGCAGGCAGAACTTTTTCCCAACATGGTGGACAAAAGCCGAGCTTCTAGCGGAGAAAGTCATCTTCAAATGTAAGTTATTCTGATTCTCGCTGGTGTTTTAATGTGTTTCCTGTCGTACAGCCACACAAACAGTATTTTAAGGCTCGGACTGTTGTTTTGGATAGCCGGCTGGTAGCTTAGCAACTAGCTAAAACACTGGGCGCAGCTGCTCTCTAACAAGAGCGTCTCAATAACCAGTCTTATGAGGACAGCTGCCTAGGTTTTGAGACAGACCCTTGGTTGGCACTGGTATCTGGAGCCATGCTGACTGCAGTGCATCCCACAGCTGCTGGAGGGCGCTCGGAGAAGGATCCATAGAGCCAACACCACCATCCAAGTGGTCCCACAGATGCTCAGTTGGGTACAAGTCTGGCGAATTAGGGGTCCAGGGTCGTACTTAGAAGTCTTGGTCGGCGCTTTAAACCAGTGTGGGACATTTCTAGCCGTGTGACGTGTCTCATTGGAGATAATGGATGGATGGATGGATGGATGGATGAATATGAGATACATGGCTGCTTTTTAATTAGCGACACGGTCTCAGAACATATGAGAGATGTTGGTTTGGAGCTGCCTGTGGGAAGAATAAACATCTCTGTCTCGGTACATTCCTGTTTGAAAAGTCATTTTTCGGCAACTACGACTGCTGCTTCTAGTCTGTGTGCGCGCCGCACTCCCGAATCTGCAAAGATCTGATTGGCTGAGCTGCACGTTTGCTGATTTTTTGCTGATTGTCTTGCTGGAAGATCCCATGTATGGTGTACATGAACTGCAAGGATGGATTCAGACCCAAATCAGTTGAGAGTGTCTTCCACATTGATGAGTGGGTCCAGAGACTTAACACTGGGACCATAACACTGGGACGTGGGACGTGGTCATAGTAATTTGACTTGCCAGGAAGTTATGACACGAAATGTTTATGAATACGCTGCCTGATGTTTCAGGACAAGACGATTAGAGCTGGTTTTATGGAGGAGGACTACATGGAGGCCATTGTGAAGCTAAAACCTTTTTACAGGAAAGAAAATTACAGAAGAGGACAAAAACTGGCTTTACTTTCAGTGTCACTGGAACCAGAATTATTTCAAGTGATTTTGTAGCATTCCTATTGGTCCATTGGTCATGAAATTGGTTTAGGATACAAAGAGCAGCTGTGGTGTTCAAGTGATATAGAAAAATGAAAATCAACTTAATTGAAGATGCATGTTTTCCTTTGGACAGTGCTAATATTTTTCAGATTAAAAACTATTTCACCATCATTAACGTTCCATTTCAACACTTAGAAGACACGTGTAGGTTCACTGGTGGTTTTGATAGTGAATAATTTGGCTCAATCTGTGCTGTAGACGAGGCGACCCCTGGTTCCCCCTCTTTACCACCACTGTTAAGAAATCTGAGCTTCTACAATCAACCATTAAACATCAAAGCACTCTGTTTACATCAGAAATTGGTAGAATACTTATTTCCTCTTTCTAAACAAGCCCTCTGTCTCCGCTCTGGGCCGCTGTGGGCTGGTTTCTAGAGGCATTACTGCTCCACCATTTCTTGCACCCACTTTACAGCTCCTCAGATATTTCCCCATCAGATTATTAATAGCATCTAATTAGTTCCAGCCCCGGGCTAAAGTATTGTTCCTCAGACGAGGGTACTGTGGACGGAGGGGCTTGCTTTCACAAACAAGATTTAAAAGATATATTTCTTATAAAGAAAAGCCAAGTTCAGGATCTTATCTATGTGTATTTATGGTGAAGCCCATAAATAATTGGACACTGAGAGTTGGGCCTTGGGCTGTGAACTCCAACACATTAGATTTGAATGTATGACTAGTGTGACTATGGAGTTAAAGGGCTTGACCGGACACAGTTTATGGATTGGCTGGGGTTTCACGTCTCTTTGGTGCAGCACTGGTCATCTATGGAGATTTTGCCTCAGTAATTTTAGCCTAGCTAGCCCAGCAGGCCAGACGTGATCAATGTAACAAGAAACGTTGGGTTCAATAGTAAATATAAACATTATAGGTAGGTGTAGGTGAACCAGTTCTGTTGGCCAATGGTAGCATTTCGATAGCATGCTTGTGATGCTTCTGACATAGCACACACTAGAGGAGTGTGAGGGTGGGTTTAAGAGGGGGTGTGCACTTGTTTGCGGCTGATTTCCAGCACCAAAGGTTTAACAAGGTGTCCTCGGACGTGTAGTCTAAAGCCACTAGGCTATATAGTGTCTTGTTCGTCTAGGCTTCAGTATTCATGTACAAACCACACAGTCAGGTCAGATTATTATGACCACCAGCTAATATCCAGAGTAACCACCGTGTGCAGCACAGACAGCAGCTAGACAGACTGGGAGTCTCAATAAGGTCCTTCTAGGTGGTCCCAGGTATCTGAAGCTATGCTAACTGCAGTGCATCCCACAGCTGCTGGAGGGAGCGTGGAGGAGGAGCCATGGAGCCAAGACCACCACTTGGAGTCGTGTGCAGTGGTGTAATTGGGATCTAATGTTTTATATCAGTGGTGTAATTGAGATCTAATATTTTACATCAGTGGTGTAACTGGGATCTAATATTTTATATCAGTGGTGTAACTGGGATCTAATATTTTATATCAGTGGTGTAACTGGGATCTAATGTTTTATATCAGTGGTGTAACTGGGATCTAATGTTTTATATCAGTGGTGTAACTGGGATCTAATATTTTATATCAGTGGTGTAACTGGGATCTAATATTTTATATCAGTGGTGTAACTGGGATCTAATATTTTATATCAGTGGTGTAACTGGGATCTAATGTTTTATATCAGTGGTGTAACTGGGATCTAATATTTTATATCAGTGGTGTAACTGGGATCTAATATTTTATATCAGTGGTGTAACTGGGATCTAATATTTTATATCAGTGGTGTAACTGGGATCTAATATTTTATATCAGTGGTGTAACTGGGATCTAATGTTTTATATCAGTGGTGTAACTGGGATCTAATGTTTTATGTCAGTGATATAACTGGGATCTAATATTTTATGTCAGTGGTGTAACTGGGATCTAATGTTTTATGTCAGTGATATAATTGGGATCTAATATTTTATGTCAGTGGTGTAACTGGGATCTAATGTTTTATGTCAGTGGTGTAACTGGGTCTAATGTTTTATGTCAGTGGAGTATTTGGGATCTAATGTTTTATATCAGTGGTGTAACTGGGATCTAATGTTTTATATCAGTGATGAAACTGGGATCTATTTTATGTCAGTGGTGTAACTGGGATCTAATGTTTTATATCAGTCATGTAATTGGGATCTAATGTTTTATATCTGTGATATAACTGGGATCTAATGTTTTATATCAGTGGTGTAACTGAGATCTAATGTTTTATATCAGTGGTGTAATTGGGATCTAATGTTTTATATCTGTGATATAACTGGGATCTAATGTTTTATGTCAGTGGTGTAACTAGGATCGAATGTTTTATATCAGTGGTGTAACTGGGATCTAACATTTCATATCAGTGGTGTAACTGGGATCTAACATTTCATATCAGTGGTGTAACTGGGATTTAAAGTTTTATATCAGTGGAGTATTTGGGATCTAACATTTCATATCAGTGGTGTAACTGGGATCTAATGTTTTATATTACGGGATCTTAGAGTGATGTCGGAGATGTGCACCTAGAAAAGTTGTGCACTGTGGTCTCAAAGTCATTGCTTCAGTTTAAATCCAAAGTGGTGGAGAACAGAACCAAAGTAACAAAAGCGAGTCCTATTTCTTATGGACCACGTCGCTTATAGCTGTTTGAGTAAGTTTTAATAAGTCTGCTATGTGACTTTTCACTCTCTGGACACTTCAGGTCTCTGGCCTGTGTGCTTTAACATTCCAAGGCGCCTAGGCTCTCTGACTCCAGACCTAAAGAGGCAGACAGGGCGTTAGAAATATGAATAGTCATAATACCGTGAAGGATTTTCTCTGACCTTCGGCAGCATTGACTTCACGATGACTGGAGGAGGAGAACGAAAGAGCATTTGATTCTTTGAATCTGCCGTCACACATTTAAGACCGGCCAAGGCTGGTCTGAGTCTGAGATAGAGCCCGGAGCTGGGAGCAGATCAGGATTATGATGAGGCTCTAGCCCTCCCCGCCACCATGTATTAAGATATTTATAAAGCGTTTTCATTAAACAGGATGTCTGCAGCTAAATTATTCATAAGCCAAAGTTTGATGACAGAAAGGAAATCTTTACTCTCTTTCAGGTTCAAATCAAAGCAGTTCCTCTACTTTAAAGTCAACTTGAATAGAAAATTCGACTGCATTCTTTTCTTAGCAGGACGATTGGGCGGGAAATTATTGATGGTGAAATTAAGATGGACACGCCGCTTAGTCAATCACAATCATCCTTAAGCGATCCCTCATCAGACCTGCAGTGAGAACAGGACCGGCAGTAAATCAGTCGGAATATTAGACTAGAAAATAAAGAAAAGGCCTTAGTGAAGAATGTTTAACGGCTGGTGCACATTTTACTGATCATAAAAAAAGGTCTAACCTGGATCTCATGTTTTATGTCAGTGGTGTCACTGGGATCTAATGTTTTATGTCAGTGGTGTAACCTGGATCTTATGTTTTATATCAGTGGTGTAACTGGGATCTAATGTTTTATGTCAGTGGTGTAACCTGGATCTTATGTTTTATATCAGTGGTGTTACTGGGATCTAATGTTTTATATCAGTGGTGTAATTGGGATCTAATGTTTTATGTCATTGGTGCAACTGGGATCTAATGTTTTATATCAGTTATGTAATTGGAATCTAATGTTTTATATCAGTGGTGTAACTTGGATCTAATGTTTTATATCTGTGGTGTAATTGGGATCTAATGTTTTATATCAGTGGTGTAATTGGGATCTAATGTTTTATGTCATTGGTGCAACTGGGATCTAATGTTTTATATCAGTTATGTAATTGGAATCTAATGTTTTATATCAGTGGTGTAACTTGGATCTAATGTTTTATATCAGTGGTGTAACCTGGATCTTATGTTTTATATCAGTGGTGTAACTGGGATCTAATGTTTTATGTCAGTGGTGTAACCTGGATCTTATGTTTTATATCAGTGGTGTTACTGGGATCTAATGTTTTATATCAGTGGTGTAATTGGGATCTAATGTTTTATGTCATTGGTGCAACTGGGATCTAATGTTTTATATCAGTTATGTAATTGGAATCTAATGTTTTATATCAGTGGTGTAACTTGGATCTAATGTTTTATATCTGTGGTGTAATTGGGATCTAATGTTTTATGTCATTGGTGCAACTGGGATCTAATGTTTTATATCAGTGGTGTAACCTGGATCTAATGTTTTATGTCAGTGGTGTAACCTGGATCTAATGTTTTATGTCAGTGGTGTAACCTGGATCTTATGTTTTATGTCAGTGCTGTAACTGAGATCTAATGTTTTATGTCATTGGTGTAACTGGGATCTAATGTTTTATATCAGTGGTGTAACTGGGATCTAATGTTTTATATCAGTGGTGTAACTGGGATCTAATGTTTTATATAAGTGGAGTAACTGGGATCTAATGTTTTATATCAGTGGTGTAACTGGGATCTAATGTTTTATATCAGTGGTGTAACTGGGATCTAATGTTTTATATCAGTGGTGTAACTGGGATCAAATGCATTATATCAGTGGTGTAACTGGGATCAAATGCATTATATCAGTGGTGTAATTGGGATCAAATGCATTATATCAGTGGTGTAACTGGGATCTAATGCATTATATCAGTGGTGTAACTGGGATCAAATGCATTATATCAGTGGTGTAACTGGGATATAATGCATTATATCAGTGGTGTAACTGGGATGTAATGCATTATATCAGTGGTGTAACTGGGATCTAATGTTTTATATCAGTGGTGTAACTGAGATCTAATGTTTTATATCAGTGGAGTAACTGGGATCTAATGTTTTATATCAGTGGTGTAACTGAGATCTAATGTTTTATATCAGTGGTGTAACTGAGATCTAATGCGTTATATCAGTGGTGTAACTGAGATCTAATGTTTTATATCAGTGGTGTAACTGAGATCTAATGTTTTATATCAGTGGTGTAACTGGGATCTAATGTTTTATATCAGTGGTGTAACTGGGATCTAATGTTTTATATCAGTGGTGTTACTGGGATCTAATATATAAAAATGCTTGTAATTAGCTTGTTTATGTTCTATTGTTTTGTCTCTAACATACTAAGATATGCTGTTCTTCGGTTTTCCCAAAGACTGACCCACTAATAGTGACTCACTGATTAACATATAAATGTTTAAGATGTTTTATGCAGGTGTCCACTGGGCTCTGCACTCTGCTAGCGCTAGCGTGTGGCATTAGCATCTCTCTGAAGCAGGAGTTCGATGGATGGATTTGAATCTCTCTTTGTGGCCCTTTCTGAGCCTCTATCTGACTGCGCTGGAGAGCAGGGCCTTCAGATTTCATCATAAGAACATTATTGATTGGTTCTCTGGTTCCCTCCCTCCTTTCCTCTCTCTCTCTCTCTCTCTCTCTCTCTCTCTCTCTCTCTCTCTCTCTCTCGCTCTCTCTCTCTCTCTCTCTCTCTCTGCTTCTGAATTCTCTGTGGAGCTTCAGCAATCGCTTTCTTCATCCACAGGCTCGTGCTGCCCAGGGACCAGCAGACGCTGAGGGGTTAGGCTCTTTCATAGCAGCAGCTAATGCAGTTTGCAGATGGGGGTTGTTATTTTCGGAACATTGTTCTCTGGAGGATTTTTTCCAGGGAAAGAAAAACGTATTGCTACATTTTTGTAAACAACTGTATTAGGATATTAATGTAAAAATGCTTGGATAGCAGAAACACAGACACATGTACTATATATGGAAGGCTGTAATTACATGCGCTCTCATACGGTCAATAAGGCCGGACCAGAAACATTTTTCTCTGTAGATCTCAAAGCTTTGTCCTTGAAATGTCCACATAACAGCGTCCTCTTTAGCATCACTGTAGTTTATTTAGTAAATTCTTGACTCTGCTAAAGGAGCCATCACAATGTGATGGGGACTTCTTTATAGAAGTGAAGAATATAGAATATTTATATCTAAATAGTTAAATTTATATATATATATATATCACAGTCCAAAACAATTTTTACTTTCAATGTAAGTGAATGGAACCAGAAATTTTTCCAAGCTCTTTTGGAGCATTTCTATTGATCCATTCATTATGAACCGTACTACCGTACTAACCACTACACCACCGTACTAACCACTACACCACCATACTAACCACTACACCACCATACTAACCACTACACCACCATACTAACCACTACACCACCGTACTAACTACTACACCACTATACTAACCACTACACCACCATACCAACCACTACACCATCGTACTAACCACTACACCACCCTACTAACACTACACCACCGTACTAACCACTACACCACCATACTAACCACTACACCACCATACTAACCACTACACCACCGTACTAACCACTACACCACCGTACTAACCACTACACCACCTTACTAACCACTACACCACCTTACTAACCACTACACCACCGTACTAACCACTACACCACCGTACTAACCACTACACCACCGTACTAACCACAACACCACCGTACTATCCACTACACCACCATACTAACCACTACACCACCATACTAACCACTACACCACCGTACTAACCACTACACCACCGTACTAACCACAACACCACAGTACTAACCACTACACTACCGTACTAACCACTACACTACCATACTAACTACTACACCACCATACTAACCACTACACCACCGTACTAACCACTACACCACCATAATAACCACTACACCACCATACTAACCACTACACCACGGTACTAACCACTACACCACCGTACTAACCACTACACCACCTTACTAACCACTACACCACCGTACTAACCACTACACCACCGTACTGACCACTACACCACCGTACTGATCACTACACCACCGTACTAACCACTACACCACCTTACTAACCACTACACCACCGTACTAACCACTACACCACCTTACTAACCACTACACCACCATACTAACCACTACACCACCGTACTAACCACTACACCACAGTACTAACCACTACACTACCGTACTAACCACTACACCACCATACTAACTACTACACCACCATACTAACCACTACACCACCGTACTAACCACTACACCACCATAATAACCACTACACCACCATACTAACCACTACACCACCGTACTAACCACTACACCACCATACTAACCACTACACCACCATACTAACCACTACACCACCATACTAACCACTACACCACCATACTAACCACTACACCACCATACTAACCACTACACCACCGTACTAACTACTACACCACTATACTAACCACTACACCACCATACCAACCACTACACCATCGTACTAACCACTACACCACCCTACTAACACTACACCACCATACTAACCACTACACCACCATACTAACCACTACACCACCATACTAACCACTACACCACCGTACTAACCACTACACCACCTTACTAACCACTACACCACCTTACTAACCACTACACCACCGTACTAACCACTACACCACCGTACTAACCACTACACCACTATACTAACCACTACACCACCATACCAACCACTACACCATCGTACTAACCACTACACCACCTTACTAACCACTACACCACCTTACTAACCACTACACCACCGTACTAACCACTACACCACTATACTAACCACTACACCACCATACCAACCACTACACCACCGTACTAACTACTACACCACTATACTAACCACTACACCACCATACCAACCACTACACCATCGTACTAACCACTACACCACCCTACTAACACTACACCACCGTACTAACCACTACACCACCATACTAACCACTACACCACCATACTAACCACTACACCACCGTACTAACCACTACACCACTATACTAACCACTACACCACCATACTAACCACTACACCACCGTACTAACCACTACACCACCATACTAACCACTACACCACCGTACTAACCACTACACCACCGTACTAACCACTACACCACCTTACTAACCACTACACCACTATACTAACCACTACACCACCATACTAACCACTACACCACCATACTAACCACTACACCACCGTACTAATCACTACACCACCGTACTAACCACTACACCACCATACTAACCACTACACCATCATACTAACCACTACACCACCTTACTAACCACTACACCACCGTACTAACCACTACACCACCGTACTAACCACTACACCACAGTACTAACCACTACACTACCGTACTAACCACTACACTACCATACTAACTACTACACCACCATACTAACCACTACACCACCGTACTAACCACTACACCACCATAATAACCACTACACCACCATACTAACCACTACACCACCGTACTAACCACTACACCACCATACTAACCACTACACCACCTTACTAACCACTACACCACTATACTAACCACTACACTACCATACTAACCACTATATCACCGTACTAACCACTACACCACCATACTGACCACTACACCACCATACTAACCACTACACCACCGTACTAACCACTACACCACCATACTGACCACTACACTACCTGAAACAGGAAGCTTAGTGCATCCCAAATTTATCAACATTAACATTTTAATATAACATTATAGTCATTATGGCTTTTAGAAGAATGGGGTTTTGGGGAGGTGGGCTAGTGCACTATAGACCCCTGTGGTGCAGCCTAAGGTTTTGTCCTTAATGGTATTTTCCCCCTTACAGTACTTTTACTTTTATACTTTAAGTAGTTCTGAAAGCAGTACTTTTACACTTTTACTGGAGTGAAAAGCTTCAGTTGCTTTTAGTATTTTAAACTCTAGTATTTATACTTCTACCTGAGTAACGAATGTGAATACTTTTAACACCTTAGTGTGCCGCCTATGTAAACAGCTCAGCAAACAAAAACACAATGAAATTTCTGTCTCTACCTTTGTCCACTTCTGTCTGCTAAGCCTGACCGACTGCTAATAAAGCAGGAAACTGTATTTTTCTCCAAACCTGTGCTTTAAAGTTCTGGAGGAATGACATACGAGCATTTGACTGGCCATCTCACTGTGTCCTCCTCTTCAGGAGCACTCGCTCGGCCTTGTTAATGAAATTAGATACGGTGATTAACCTTTAAACAGGGCTGTCAGCGCTGCAGAGGTGGATTGTTTCACACCGTGTTAAGTGCGGACTCAAAAACAGGCTTTATGGCTTCACCTGCCGGGCCTCCTGCGGCCCGACGATAAGACCCGGGCTTTATGTGCCGGTGATATTGCTGTGTTTTCAATAGCGGCTGTGCTGCTCCTGCCTGAACAGATAACACTGGCTAGATATCCTGAACCGCTAGAGAGAACTTCACTGACGCATGCGCCGCTGCATGGAAACAGTAGCTCAGAACAGATGAACGGATTTAGCCGTCAAGCACCGCAAACTGTTTTACTCTCTTCATCTTTAATCAGGTAAAATATTTCTGTACAAAATCTAATTTACACACACACACACACACAAACACACACACACACACACACACACACACACACACACACTTACCTCAAATGGAGTCGACCAGCCAAGACTTGATTCTGAAGTTTGCTACTTTAGTGGCTAATGTAGCTAAAACTGCAATAGAAGTTGATGGTGTACCAGTTAGCATAGCATGCATAAATCATCACACACTAATCTTAGGAATGTTACATGTTGTAAGTTAATAAATAGCTAAAAATAGCTAAAAATGCAATAGACGTTGATGTAGCAGTTAGCATAGCATGCATTAATCATTACACACTCCTCATACACACATTAAAAAAGAGTGTAAAAACGTAACTATACAAATAATTTTGTCTCACAAAAATTGTGATATATTATGGGTATTGTTTGTTTCCGGTTTATATTACAATTTCAATATATATTACAATATCATTTTTAATTTATGTATTTTTTAGCCTATTTTTTCATTGTGTTTTTTTTCTTTGCTTTTTTTATTTATTTATGTAAAACCATAACTATACAAATAATAATAGTCTCCCTGAAATTGTGATATATTTTATTTATTTATGTAAAACCATAACTATACAAATAATAATAGTCTCCCTGAAATTGTGAT
The DNA here is from genome assembly GCA_021613375.1 of Megaleporinus macrocephalus. Classification (NCBI taxonomy): domain Eukaryota; kingdom Metazoa; phylum Chordata; class Actinopteri; order Characiformes; family Anostomidae; genus Megaleporinus; species Megaleporinus macrocephalus. The sequence continues at coordinate 42,781,043 of CM038708.1, forward strand.
ATATTATGGTTTTTTTTTTCGATTTGTTTGTTTCCGATTTATACTACAATTTTCATTTTTAATTTATGTATTTTTTAGCCTATTTTTTCATTGTGTTTTTTTCTTTGCCTTTTTTATTTATTTATTTATTTATTTATTTATTTTTGCACTTTGTATTTGTTCGCCATCTATTCCTCTCCCCATGTCCCCCTCACCTTGTCCTAAATGCTACATATCTTAAGAATGTTACATGTTGTAAGTAAATAAGTATTAAAGTCCTATTAGTCCTCCGATGTGGGGGGCTGGTGGGGGGCTCATGGCTGATCTCCAGCAGAACCAGCATATTTTGTGTTTTGATGCTGGTATGCTGATGATCAACCAGCATGGCCAAGCTAAATGATCAGCTTAACCAGCCCTTAACCAGCTTATACCAGTATAGAATTATTGCTTTTTTCAGCATGGACTCTAGAAGACCATCATCTAAGTTCTGCAAGTTATGAGGTGGAGCCACCGTGGATCAGACCTGTTCCAGCACAGATGCTGGATCAGATTCAGATCTGTGGAATTTGGAGGCCCCTTCACGTTAAACTGAACTTTTCATGTTCCGGTCACTGTGGTCGGTCATTGTCCCGCTAAAGAGGGCCACTGCCATCACCATGAAAGGGTGTACCTGGTCTGCAGCAAGGTTTAGGTCAATGGCATGTGTCAAATTGACGTCCACACTGGTGCGTCCTCTTCCCACAGTGGTGCTGTCCCTGCTTAAGGTAAACACTATACACACACATGGCCGTGATGTTAAAGACAGTGAGACTCATCGGACAATTTTCCATCGATCCAATGTTCAGTTCTGACCTTCGTGCGCCCATTGTAGGCTCGTTCAATAGTGGACAGTGGTCAGCATGGGTACTTTGGACAGTATGCTGACCTTTGTCCACCATATACGCACCTGCTCTGCAAACCTTTCTTTAGATTTGTTCAGTTTGAATAAAGCTCCGCCCACACAGCAAGCAAAAAGTGTAGGTGCGGGGTTGCTAATGCATATCACGTGGGGCCAGTGCACAGTGTAGGTGCTGTGATTGCAGCATGCTTGGCGTGCGGACCCTCACAACACTTAAAATTCCTTAAGTACGAACTTATATTACAGTTATAGCGACCCTCGGAGCGATGATGTAAGCATATCGGGCGATTACGCACAATGTAAGCAGAGGTCAATGCGGGGGAGTGGCCAGTGGGTGTACACCCATAGAACGAGGGGATCAGGGCTAGGGTAACTTTCCTGCGGGCCAGTCTAAACATCCCACAGCTTTTATATAACTTAATAAACTATTAAATTAAATGAACTAAATTTTTTCCTTCTATTTTTAATTTCAAAATTTGAGCACCTTTGATTTTTCACCCAAGGCCAGCTTTGAAGAAGAAGATCAGCTACTCCTGTACGGCAAAGGCCGCGAACAAAGTAAGTAGGATACGAGCCCGAACTAAACTTTCTTCTTGATCACGAAGGCAACTTTAAACTGCCATAGATTTTCTCGTTGTCAGATAATGGGGCAACGTCCGCAGCTTCCGAAAGCTGCCATTAGAGCCACAGTGGTTGCATGAGAGCGGCTTAAGGAGAAGCTTTTGTTGTGGACGATTTCATTTTGATCAAAAGAACTCGGTCCGCTTGCTCTAAACTGCCTGCCGTCTGATTGCTAATCACTAATAACAGCCACATGCCGGGACCATCAAGAACCAGGATGATGCAGAGCGAGAATTCAATATGAGGTGCGTTTCACTCCTACGTCAAAGGAAGAGATGCTTCTTCATCCCACGAGAGGCATTCAGGAGAGCCACCACGATGGCTTACTTACAAAATCGAATGGTATCAGTGCAGTTAGGAGAGAAGAAATGAGACCGATCTCTGCGAGATGATCAGTGGGAAACATCTGGTGACTCTAAATGGCCAGTGGTTAACAGAACTTATCAAGGCAATCATGGTCTCTATTCTGCTGGGATAGAGCAATGAGACCATCACGAGCACCAGTAATGCTCCACCGGAGACCCCTTGAGTTTTAACCGGTGTGGTTTGATTCGGGTTTCCATAACAATTTTCCATCGATCCAATGTTCTGACCTTTGTGTGCCCATTGTAGGCCCTTTCAGTCTTGGTGACATGGGTCAGCATGGGCACTCTGGGTAGTATGCTGACCTCTGTCCATCACTGAAGATCTCATATACGTACCTGCTCTGCAAGCCCAGATTACAGCTATAATGACCTCGGAGCGATGACATAGGATGCTCTGGCCAAGAGCATTAAGAAGAGGCCAATGTGAGTAGAGGCCAGCGCTGGAGTGAGGAGGTGGGACAGTCTCCTCACTCCCAAGTGTATTCAGTCCACACAGTTCATCAGAAGCTGTTTTGAATTCACTGCTTTTGTGATGTCACACATATCACTATTCACGATACAGCAGTTTAACTTCACCCATTCTTCAAGTTATAAGGAACACACACACAGACACACACACACATATATATATATATATATATATATATATATATATATATATATATATATATATATACACTCAGTGTGTGTGTATATACATATATCCATCCATCCATCCATTATCTGCTGCCTAATCCCGCTAGTCAGGGTCACCGGGGGGGGCTGGAGCCAATCCCAGCGTCATCTGGCGAAGGCGGGGTACACCATGGACAGTTCGCCAGGCCATCACATGGCCAACACTCACTTACGCACTCACATCTACGGGCAATTTAGAGTGACCAATCATATAATATATATATATATATATATATATATATATATATATATATATATATATATATATATATATATATATATATATATATATATTATTAAAGAACAGGGTAATAACGTATACAGAGGAACAGATGAACTGAAGTCTGTAAGTGTGGAACTACTAAGTGCTCCTATATGGTCAGTGGAGCTAAGCTTTCGTCCTTAATGGCATTTTTTTCCTTAAATAACTTTTACTTTTATACTTTAAGTAGTTTTGAAAGCAGTACTTATACTTTTACTGGTGTAAAAAGCTTGAGTTGATACTTTCCACTTCTACAGAAGTCTTTTTAAACCCTAGTATCTATACTTCTACCTGAGTAATGAATGTGAATACTTTTGAGAACTACACACGAAGGATGATGTTGTGTTGTCCACTGTTCTTCTGTATTCTATCTGTATTCTATCTATCTGAGTGAACTGCGTTTGCAGGGCAGTTTAGTTAAATGTGCTCTGTAAATACATTAGGCCAGTTGAATTGGCAGGTATCGGCACTTTCAGCTCAGTGAAGCAGAACATTTGATCTGAAATCAATGTCTGTACGTTGTGAATGAGCAGATTTCACCCGGTCTGTAAAGATTCAGTGGCTAGAGTGACTGATTTTCTTAATAAAGTTATTTGAGTGTATTTCACCAGGTCAGGCTGAAGGTATGTGAGAGCGAGTCTGTTTAAGGAGTTGATGTTGTTCAGGATTCTCTGTACTCGCAGATTCACTGAGACAGTGTTACACTGCCCCCTGGCTAATCCTGCTGGTAAGTACAATTAGGTCCTATTTCAGACTCTTGTAGTTTTCTCAGTAAGTAATGGGACACCAGTAACACTCAAGTACTGATGTATTTCCATCACACGTCATATGCAGTAGTAGGTTTTTGGAAGACAATACAGGGCTGTACGAAAGCACAAACTCTGGTGCAAATGGAGTTCTACAAAGTGAAATATTCAAATGTTTGTATGATGTTAAACTTGAGTGCTGTATTAATTCAGACAAGCTTGAATGAAAAGTAAAGCATAACTAGAAACAGCTGATTAGATATAGCTGGGAATTGTGTGGCCGTGGCTAATGAGCAGGTTGATTGACAGCTCTATGTCCGCCCCTGATACAGAACTAACATCGTTACCCACTAACTGGAACAAATATAACAAAAACTGTCCAGATGGACGAAAGAATAAGTGAACAAATCACTGAAGCAATGTGTGAAGGAACAGATAGTGGAGCAAACAGAAAACGGATAAAAGAATGAACAGATGAAAGAACAATGTTGGAGATCACATAGGAATGAAGAGATGAAAGAAAAATGTTGATGATAAAGGAATGAAGGGATTAAGGAACAGCATTGGTGATGATAAAGGAATGAAGGGATTAAGGAACAATGTTGGGCATGATAAAGGAATGAAGGGATGAAGGAACAGTGTTGGTGATGATGAAGGAATGAAGGGATGAAGGAACAATATCACTGATGATAAAGGAATGAAGGGATGAAGGAACAGTGTTGGTGATGATAAAGGAATGAAAGGATGAAGGAACAGTGTTGGTGGTAATAAAGGTATAAAGGAATGAAGGAACAGTGTTGGTGATGATAAAGGAATGAAGGGATGAAGGAACAGTGTTGGTGATGATAAAGGAATGAAGGGATGAAGGAACAGTGTTGGTGATGATAAAGGAATGAAGGGATGAAGGAACAGTGTTGGTGGTAATAAAGGTATAAAGGAATGAAGGAACAATGTTGGTGATGATAAAGGAATGAAGGCATGAAGGAACAATGTTGGTGGTGATAAAGGAATGAAGACATGAAGGAACAGTGTTGGTGATGATAAAGGAATGAAGGGTTGAAGGAACAGTGTTGGTGGTAATAAAGGAATGAAGGGATGAAGGAACAGTGTTGGTGATGATAAAGGAATTAAGGCATGAAGGAACGGTGTTGGTGATGATAAAGGTATGAAGGGATGAAGGAACAGTGTTGGTGATGATAAAGGAATGAAGGGATGAAGGAACAGTGTTGGTGATGATAAAGTAATGAAGGCATGAAGGAACAGTGTTGGTGATGATAAAGGAATGAAGGGATGAAGGAACAGTGTTGATGGTGATAAAGGAATAAATAGATGAAGGAACAGTGTTGGTGATGATAAAGTAATGAAGGGATGAAGAAACAATGCTGGTGATGATAAAGGAATGAAGGGATGAAGAAACAGTGTTGGTGATGATAAAGGAATGAAGGCATGAAGGAACAGTGTTGGTTATGATAAAGGAATGAAGGGATGAAGGAACAGTGTTGGTGATGATAAAGGAATGAAGGGATGAATGAACAGTGTTGAAGATGATGATAAAGGAATGAAGGCATGAAGGAACGGTGTTGGTGATGATAAATGTATGAAGGAATGTAGGAACAGTGTTGGTGATGATAAAGGAATGAAGGGATGAAGGAACAGTGTTGGTGATGATAAAGGAATGAAGGCATGAAGGAACAGTGTTGGTGATGATAAAGTAATGAAGGCATGAAGGAACAGTGTTGGTGATGATAAAGTAATGAAGGCATGAAGGAACAGTGTTGGTGATGATAAAGGAATGAAGGCATGAAGGAACAGTGTTGGTGGTGATAAAGGAATGAAGGGATGAAGGAACAGTGTTGATGGTGATAAAGGAATGAAGGGATGAAGAAACAGTGTTGGTGATGATAAAGAACTGAAGGGATGAAGGAACAGTGTTGGTGATGATAAAGGAATGAAGGGATGAAGGAACAGTGTTGATGGTGATAAAGGAATAAAGAGATGAAGGAACAGTGTTGGTGATGATAAAGTAATGAAGGGATGAAGAAACAATGCTGGTGATGATAAAGGAATGAAGGGATGAAGAAACAGTGTTGGTCATGATAAAGGAATGAAGGCATGAAGGAACAGTGTTGGTGATGATAAAGGAATGAAGGGATGAAGGAACAGTGTTGGTGATGATAAAGGAATGAAGGCATGAAGGAACAGTGTTGGTGGTGATAAAGGAATGAAGACATGAAGGAACAGTGTTGGTGATGATAAAGGAATGAAGGGATGAATGAACAGTGTTGGTGATGATAAAGGTATGAAGGAATGAAGGAACAGTGTTGGTGATGATAAAGGAATGAAGGGATGAAGGAACAGTGTTGGTGGTAATAAAGGTATGAAGGAATGAAGGAACAGTGTTGGTGATGATAAATGAATAAAGGGATGAAGGAACAGTGTTGGTGATGATAAAGGAATGAAGGGATGAATGAACAGTGTTGGTGATGATAAAGGTATGAAGGAATGAAGGAACAGTGTTGGTGATGATAAAGGAATGAAGGGATGAATGAACAGTGTTGGTGATGATAAAGGAATGAAGGAATGAAGGAACAGTGTTGGTGATGATAAAGGAATGAAGGGATGAAGGAACAGTGTTGGTGGTAATAAAGGTATGAAGGGATGAAGGACCAGTGTTGGTGATGATAAAGGAATGAAGGGATGAAGGAGCAGTGTTGGTGATGATAAAGGAATGAAGGGATGAAGGACCAGTGTTGGTGAGTTTTAGTCCATGGACTGAACCGGCCTTGTGTGAACAGTCCAGGCTGGTGGAGGTGGTGTAATGGGCCAGTCAGTCAGCCCTTGTGTGCTCCAGCCTATTTGAGTAGTGTTGCTGACCATGCTTATCTCCTCATGGCCTCAATTCACTATCTTCTAACAGATAATGCACCACGCCACAAAGCTATGTTCAAGTAGTTTATTGAACACGACAGTTCAGTGTTTCTCAGTAGTCACCAGATCCGAGCCCAATGGAACACCTTTGGGATGTGGGTTAATGAGAGATTCTGAACTGCATGATACAATCACTCCAGCATGGACCACAATCTCAAAGTAATGTTTCCAACGTCTTGTGGAATCCATGCTTTGAAGAACCGAGGTCCTATCCAGTGAGTGTTAGTTTAGTATTCCGCATAAACTGCTCAGTGAGTTTACGATACTGAGTTCTCTGCAGAGTCTGTGGTTCTTCCTCATGTTCTTAAGAAGGTTCCTCCTAGTAGTTCCTCTCAGTGTTTTCTGACATTTTTCCTGACACTGTTTTCCTATGTGGGCGTCCAATCCCACATATCCGGAACCCTGTATTAAAGAGAGACCAAACTGAATGCACTTCATTTGCTGTAGGGGGCACTATGCCAACAGGAAAAGAGCAGCACCTCAGAAACGGCAGAAGGTCACAGTGCTACAGTGAAGCTGATCTGGTTTGACTCATCTAGTTCAGTAAGTCGGAATCGTGTTAAGGCTTTCTTTTCTCTGGGAATGATGAACGGCAGCATTAGATTTGGAATCGATTTCTATACACTGAACTGAAGCAGTGGCGCGCTGATTGATTCACTCCTGTAAACCTTTCCACCTCAGTAAAATGCATAACATCAGTTAAACTGAAAGACAATTGATATATTTTATATTTTATTTTTTTTTAAATTATGGACCCATTGATCCATTTGATCCACAAACTAAGCAAACCCCTTCTAATACACTCAACCTGTAAGTTATTGTATGCACTGCTGAGTATCTCTTTGGTCTATATATTAAAATCAATTTATTTAATTATTTAATGTTTCAAGTGTTCATTAAAAATCTTGTTTTTGACCTTAAATCATTCTTTTAATTCTTATTTATCTACTTCATGAACTAAAACAGTTTACAAATGTTAACAGTTCCTATCAAACTCCATAGTGAACACATAAGGGCTAATTCTGACCCATGTTTTGTGTTATAAGGCAGTAATACAAAAATGAGTTTTATTAATGGGAAATTAATTTATTGAGAAGATATAAACAATAAATATACTGTACTATACAGTGCTGTACTATATTCAGTAGGGCTGTGTGTTGGCAAGAACCTGGCGATACAATAGGTATCGTGATACAGTGGTCACGATTCTATATATCACGTTATATTGCGATACTGCAAGGAAAGTTATATATTGAGATATATTGATATTTTCAAATCCTACTATTAAAACACACCACTGTATGAACAGGTTTATCAATACTTGCAATAGCATTGCGCCCTTGTGCTGCTTGTTAATGTTGGAGTGGAGCTGAAAATGGATTACAACACTGCCATCTAGTGGTCAGAGGTTTAAACACAACACACAATGTTTCACTGACTGCCAGGAATATGTGTATCGATACATCAATACAGTATCACCAAACATAATATTCCGATATTTAATATTTCAATATTTTCTTACACCCCTAATATTCAGGGTCGTATGCGGTATCTGGTAAAATTCTGTACTATATTCAACAAAATTTTGTAGATAGTAAGTAGTCAGTACTTGTGATTGTGCACTCCAATGTTTTATACTCTTCTGTGATTTCAGACCTGGTTTTATATGATGTTTCTCTGATTGTATTGCTAGTGTTTCCGTCTTTGAAGTGATTTGGTAAATGAATGGGAAAATTAGCACCTCCAAATCCATGGCCATGGTCTTCAGTCAGAAAAGGGTGGAGCGCTCTCTCCAGGTTGGAAACGATCTCCTGCCTCAAGTGGAGGAGTTTAAATATCTCAGAGTCTTGGTCATGAGTGAGGGAAGGATGGAGCAGGATGTGGGCTCTGTACCAGTCTGTCCTGGTGAAGAGAGCGTTGAGCCAAAAGGCAAAGTTCTTGATTTATAGGTCAATCTACGTTCCTACTCCCACCTGTGGTCACCTGAGCTCTGGGTAGTAACTGAAAAACAAGATTAAGGATACAAGATGCTGCTCCGTGGGGTCTCACACTCAAAGATATACGGGGGAGGGTCAGAGTCAAGCTGCTCCTCCACATCAAGACAAACCAGTTGAGGTGGTTCAGGCATCTGGTTAGGATGCCTTCTGGACATGTCTGACCGGGAGGAGACCCCAGGGAAGGCCTAGGACAAGCTGAAGGGGATTATATCTTTCGGCTGGCCTGGTAACGTCTCTGTATCCCCCTGGAGGAGCTAGAGGAGGTGGCTGGGGAGAGGGAAGTCTGGGTTTCTCTGCTTAGACTGCTCCTGGTGACCTGGATCCCTGGAAAAGCAGTAGACAATGAAAGGATGGATGGGTAGAATAAAAGGAAGCCAGGCATGAACCACCTACGACTGCAGAAAAACCACCTACAACTTCAGGAAAACCACCTACGACTTCAGGAAAACCACCTACGACTTCAGGAAAACCACCTACAACTGCAGAAAAACCACCTACTACTTCAGGAAAACCACCGACGACTTCAGGAAAACCACCTACAACTGCAGAAAAACCACCTACGACTTCAGGAAAACCACCTACGACTTCAGGAAAACCACCTACAACTGCAGAAAAACCATCTACGACTTCAGGAAAACCACCTACAACTTCAGAAAAACCACCTACGACTTCAGGAAAACCACCTACAACTGCAGAAAAACCACCTACAACTTCAGGAAAACCACCTACGACTTCAGGAAAACCACCTACAACTGCAGAAAAACCACCTACTACTTCAGGAAAACCACCTACATCTTCAGGAAAACCACCTATGACTTCAGGAAAGCCACCTAGAACTGCAGAAAAACAACCTACAACTTCAGGAAAACCACCTACCACTTCAGGAAAACCACCTATGACTTCAGGAAAACCACCTATGACTTCAGGAAACCCACCTACAACTGCAGAAAAACAACCAACTACTTCAGAAAAAACACCTACCACTTCAGGAAAACCACCTATGACTTCAGGAAAACCACCTACAACTGCAGAAAAACAACCTACTACTTCAGGAAAACCACCTACCACTTCAGGAAAACCACCTACCACTTCAGGAAAACCACCTACAACTGCAGAAAAACAACCTACTACTTCAGGAAAACCACCTACCACTTAAGGAAAACCACCTACCACTTCAGGAAAACCACCTATGACTTCAGGAAAACCACCTACAACTGCAGAAAAACAACCTACTACTTCAGGAAAACCACCTACTACTTCAGAAAAACCACTTACTACTTCAGGAAAACCACCTACTACTTCAGAAAAACCACTTACTACTTCAGGAAAACCACCTACGACTTCAGGAAAACCACCTACGACTGCAGAAAAACAACCTACTACTTCAGGAAAACCACCTACTACTTCAGAAAAACCACTTACTACTTCAGGAAAACCACCTACTACTTCAGAAAAACCACTTACTACTTCAGGAAAACCACCTACGACTTCAGGAAAACCACCTACGACTGCAGAAAAACAACTTACTACTTCAGGAAAACCACCTACGACTGCAGAAAAACAACCTACAACTTCAGGAAAACCACCTACTACTTCAGAAAAACCACCTACGACTTCAGGAAAACCACCTACAACTGCAGAAAAACCACTTACTACTTCAGGAAAACCACCTACGACTTCAGGAAAACCACCTACGACTGCAGAAAAACAACCTACAACTTCAGGAAAACCACCTACGACTGCAGAAAAACAACTTACTACTTCAGGAAAACCACCTACGACTGCAGAAAAACAACCTACAACTTCAGGAAAACCACCTACAACTGCAGAAAAACCACCTACGACTGCAGAAAAACAACCTACTACTTCAGGAAAACCACCTACGACTGCAGAAAAACAACTTACTACTTCAGGAAAACCACCTACGACTGCAGAAAAACAACCTACAACTTCAGGAAAACCACCTACTACTTCAGAAAAACCACCTACGACTTCAGGAAAACCACCTACGACTGCAGAAAAACAACCTACTACTTCAGGAAAACCACCTACTACTTCAGAAAAACCACTTACTACTTCAGGAAAACCACCTACTACTTCAGAAAAACCACTTACTACTTCAGGAAAACCACCTACGACTTCAGGAAAACCACCTACGACTGCAGAAAAACAACTTACTACTTCAGGAAAACCACCTACGACTGCAGAAAAACAACTTACTACTTCAGGAAAACCACCTACGACTGCAGAAAAACAACCTACAACTTCAGGAAAACCACCTACTACTTCAGAAAAACCACCTACGACTTCAGGAAAACCACCTACAACTGCAGAAAAACCACTTACTACTTCAGGAAAACCACCTACGACTTCAGGAAAACCACCTACGACTGCAGAAAAACAACCTACTACTTCAGGAAAACCACCTACGACTGCAGAAAAACAACTTACTACTTCAGGAAAACCACCTACGACTGCAGAAAAACAACCTACAACTTCAGGAAAACCACCTACTACTTCAGAAAAACCACCTACGACTTCAGAAAAACCACTTACTACTTCAGGAAAACCACGTACGACTGCAGAAAAACAACCTACAACTTCAGGAAAACCACCTACGACTTCAGGAAAACCACCTACAACTGCAGAAAAACCACCTACGACTGCAGGAAAACCACCTACGACTGCAGGAAAACCACGTACGACTACAGGAAAACCACACACGACTGCAGAAAAACAACCTACAACTTCAGGAAAACCACCTACGACTTCAGGAAAACCACCTACTACTTCAGGAAAACCACCTACGACTGCAGAAAAACCACCTACAACTTCAGGAAAACCACCTACGACTTCAGGAAAAGCACCTACATCTGCAGAAAAACCACCTACTACTTCAGGAAAACCACCTACGACTGCAGAAAAACCACCTACAACTTCAGGAAAACCACGTACGACTTCAGGAAAACCACCTACAACTGCAGAAAAACCACCTACTACTTCAGGAAAACCACCTACGACTGCAGAAAAACCACCTACAACTTCAGGAAAACCACCTACGACTTCAGGAAAACCACCTACAACTGCAGAAAAACCACCTACTACTTCAGGAAAACCACCTATGACTGCAGAAAAAACACCTATGACTTCAGGAAAACCACCTACGACTTCAGGAAAACCACCTACGACTTCAGGAAAACCACCTACAACTGCAGAAAAACCACCTACAACTTCAGGAAAACCACCTATGACTTCAGGAAAACCACATATGACTTCAGGAAAGCCACCTATGACTTCAGGAAAACCACCTACAACTGCAGAAAAACAACCTACCACTTCAGGAAAACCACCTATGAATTCAGGAAAACCACCTACAACTTCAGGAAACCCACCTACAACTTCAGGAAAACCACCTACAACTTCAGGAAAACAGTAAGAGGTGTGATTTGGAGAGCTGTGGTGAGTGTAGTGTGCAGTTTACATCAGCTGATCTGTGACATCTGTGCTTGAGGCTGAAACTTCTGGGAACACGGCAAAACCTGAACTTCTCTGAGAATCTGCTGCTAGAACTAAGTAAATGCTAGGGTTCCTGAACTTCTGCCTCCCTCAAAAAGTAGTCGATACGTCTAAATCTAGTAGTTCCTTTCAATATGGACGGAGGGCTCGGTCAAAGTGTGTGGCATAAATATTGAAAACATTTGAACTTTGGATGAACCAGAGCATCTGTGTTCCACTGCCAAGAGCTCAGCGGCAAGATGTGTACACGGAGCAGACGTTTGTCCACGCATGCCACCGGAAACAAAAAGCATTTCGAATTTTATGCGTTCAGTCTCGTTCCTCAGCTGCATTCAGACATATTCCACTAAAGATCTGCAGAGAGGAGGAGGAGGAGGAGGAGAAGCTTTTGGTTCAACATCCCTAAATGGACAGACTGGAAAAGTAGCACTTATTGCTCTTCGTTTCCAAGGAAGCAGGTTTAATTCTCTAACATAGTTACAGACTAGCCCAGCAACACAGCATCATATACATATACATTATAGTTATCATCAAGCTGCGGTGGTGATATGGTGGGCCTGAGTCTCAAGATTTTTCAGCCAATCTCTGCGAGAACAGTTTTAAAGATGGTATATATATCAGTAAATTCATTTCTAATCACAAATGCAAGATAATCAGCCTCATGTTCAGTCCAGTTTTACCCTGATTTTAATCAGAAACCTGACACACGGGGAGTTTTTCAACCGAATCCAGTAGAAAATCAGGTAAGCCTGTTTGCTTGAATTGTTGGTGCATCTAGGAATGCATTGTTTTCTCCAGGCAGCCGACTGGAAGCCCTTTAACGGTACTACTTGAGTTTCCGCATTAACGACTATGGAGGTGTGAGAGTGATCTTTCAGCAAATACATGCAAATTTGCCGGCTGGTACTACACAAGAGCTTCTGTTCTCCTCTACAACTAGTGGATCTAGTAATTGACCAGTCTACGCTGCAAAAAAGGATTTCTGGTACAGTGAAATGACCTTAAATCTAGTTAATATTTGCCATATCAAGACGGTTGCAAGCTCATACGATTATTAATAAGCTCTTTCTAGACATTTACATACTGGCAGATCATATTGTGTGCAATAATAAGTGAGTTAATAGTGAGTTAATAGTGAGATAATCAGCATACAACAATCATATATATATATGTTTTTCAGGCAATTTGTCTACATATATATTTACATATACAAATATATATATTATTTGTACACATATTGTCCATACTATCAGCTCCACGGGTGGCACGGTGGTGTAGTGGTTAGTATGGTGGTGTAGTGGTTAGTATGGTGGTGTAGTTGTTAGTATGGTGGTGTAGTGGTTAGTACGGTGGTGTAGTGGTTAGTATGGTGGTGTAGTGGTTAGTATGGTGGTGTAGTTGTTAGTATGGTGGTGTAGTGGTTAGTATGGTGGTGTAGTGGTTAGTATGGTGGTGTAGTGGTTAGTATGGTGGTGTAGTGGTTAGTACTGTGGTGTAGTGGTTAGTATGGTGGTGTAGTGGTTAGTACGGTGGTGTAGTGGTTAGTATGGTGGTGTAGTGGTTAGTATGGTGGTGTAGTGGTTAGTATGGTGGTGTAGTGGTTAGTATGGTGGTGTAGTGGTTAATATGGTGGTGTAGTGGTTAGTATGGTGGTGTAGTAGTTAGTATGGTGGTGTAGTGGTTAGTAAGGTGGTGTAGTGGTTAGTATGGTGGTGTAGTAGTTAGTATGGTGGTATAGTGGTTAGTATGGTGGTGTAGTGGTTAGTATGGTGGTGTAGTGGTTAGTAAGGTGGTATAGTGGTTAGTACGGTGGTGTAGTGGTTAGTACGGTGGTGTAGTGGTTAGTATGGTGGTGTAGTGGTTAGTATGGTGGTGTAGTGGTTAGTACTGTGGTGTAGTGGTTAGTATGGTGGTGTAGTGGTTAGTATGGTGGTTTGGTGGTCAGTATGGTGGTGTAGTGGTTAGTATGGTGGTGTAGTAGTTAGTACGGTGGTGTAGTGGTCAGTATGGTGGTGTAGTGGTTAGTATGGTGGTGTAGTGGTTAGTACGGTGGTGTAGTGGTTAGTATGGTGGTGTAGTGGTTAGTATGGTGGTGTAGTGGTTAGTATGGTGGTGTAGTGGTTAGTACGGTGGTGTAGTAGTTAGTATGGTGGTGTAGTGGTTAGTATGGTGGTGTAGTGGTTAGTATGGTGGTGTAGTGGTTAGTACTGTGGTGTAGTGGTTAGTATGGTGGTGTAGTGGTTAGTACGGTGGTGTAGTGGTTAGTATGGTGGTGTAGTGGTTAGTATGGTGGTGTAGTGGTTAATATGGTGGTGTAGTGGTTAGTATGGTGGTGTAGTAGTTAGTATGGTGGTGTAGTGGTTAGTAAGGTGGTGTAGTGGTTAGTATGGTGGTGTAGTAGTTAGTATGGTGGTATAGTGGTTAGTATGGTGGTGTAGTAGTTAGTATGGTGGTGTAGTGGTTAGTAAGGTGGTATAGTGGTTAGTACGGTGGTGTAGTGGTTAGTACGGTGGTGTAGTGGTTAGTATGGTGGTGTAGTGGTTAGTATGGTGGTGTAGTGGTTAGTACTGTGGTGTAGTGGTTAGTATGGTGGTGTAGTGGTTAGTATGGTGGTTTGGTGGTCAGTATGGTGGTGTAGTGGTTAGTATGGTGGTGTAGTAGTTAGTACGGTGGTGTAGTGGTCAGTATGGTGGTGTAGTGGTTAGTATGGTGGTGTAGTGGTTAGTATGGTGGTGTAGAGGTTAGTATGGTGGTGTAGTGGTTAGCACAGTGGTGTAGTGGTTAATATGGTGGTGTAGTGGTTAGTATGGTGGTGTAGTGGTTAGTATGGTGGTGTAGTGGTTAGTACGGTGGTGTAGTGGTCAGTATGGTGGTGTAGTGGTTAGTATGGTGGTGTAGTGGTTAGTACGGTGGTGTAGTGGTCAGTATGGTGGTGTAGTGGTTAGTATGGTGGTGTAGTGGTTAGTATGGTGGTGTAGTAGTTAGTATGGTGGTGTAGTGGTTAGTATGGTGGTGTAGTGGTTAGTATGGTGGTGTAGTGGTTAGTACGGTGGTGTAGTGGTTAGTATAGTGGTGTAGTGGTTAGTACGGTGGTGTAGTGGTCAGTATGGTGGTGTAGTGGTTAGTATGGTGGTGTAGTGGTTAGTACGGTGGTGTAGTGGTCAGTATGGTGGTGTAGTGGTTAGTATGGTGGTGTAGTGGTCAGTATGGTGGTGTAGTGGTTAGTATGGTGGTGTAGTGGTTAGTATGGTGGTGTAGTAGTTAGTATGGTGGTGTAGTATGTAGTACGGTGGTGTAGTGGTCAGTATGGTGGTGTAGTGGTTAGTATGGTGGTGTAGTGGTTAGTAAGGTGGTGTAGTGGTCAGTATGGTGGTGTAGTAGTTAGTACGGTGGTGTAGTGGTTATTATGGTGGTGTAGTGGTTAGTACGGTGGTGTAGTGGTTAGTATGGTGGTGTAGTGGTTAGTATGGTGGTGTAGTGGTCAGTATGGTGGTGTAGTAGTTAGTACGGTGGTGTAGTGGTTAGTATGGTGGTGTAGTGGTCAGTATGGTGGTGTAGTAGTTAGTACGGTGGTGTAGTGGTTAGTATGGTGGTGTAGTGGTTAGTATAGTGGTGTAGTGGTTAGTAAGGTGGTGTAGTGGTTAGTATGGTGGTGTAGTGGTCAGTATGGTGGTGTAGTGGTTAGTATGGTGGTGTAGTGGTTAGTACGGTGGTGTAGTGGTTAGTATGGTGGTGTGGTGGTTAGTACGGTGGTGTAGTGGTTAATATGGTGGTGTAGTGGTTAGTAAGGTGGTGTAGTGGTTAGTATGGTGGTGTAGAGGTTAGTATGGTGGTGTAGTGGTTAGTACGGTGGTGTAGTGGTTAGTATGGTGGTGTAGTGGTTAGTATGGTGGTGTAGTGGTCAGTACGGTGGTGTAGTGGTTAGTATGGTGGTGTAGTGGTTAGTAAGGTGGTGTAGTGGTCAGTACGGTGGTGTAGTGGTTAGTATGGTGGTGTAGTGGTTAGTACGGTGGTGTAGTGGTTAGTAAGGTGGTGTAGTGGTTAGAACGGTGGTGTAGTGGTCAGTACGGTGGTGTAGTGGTTAGTACGGTGGTGTAGTGGTTAGTATGGTGGTGTAGTGGTTAGTATGGTGGTGTAGTGGTTAGTACGGTGGTGTAGTGGTTAGTATGGTGGTGTAGTGGTTAGTATGGTGGTGTAGTGGTCAGTACGGTGGTGTAGTGGTTAGTATGGTGGTGTAGTGGTTAGTAAGGTGGTGTAGTGGTCAGTACGGTGGTGTAGTGGTTAGTACGGTGGTGTAGTGGTTAGTATGGTGGTGTAGTGGTTAGTATGGTGGTGTAGTGGTTAGTACGGTGGTGTAGTGGTTAGTATGGTGGTGTAGTGGTTAGTATGGTGGTGTAGTGGTCAGTACGGTGGTGTAGTGGTTATTATGGTGGTGTAGTGGTTAGTAAGGTGGTGTAGTGGTCAGTACGGTGGTGTAGTGGTTAGTATGGTGGTGTAGTGGTTAGTACGGTGGTGTAGTGGTTAGTAAGGTGGTGTAGTGGTTAGTATGGTGGTGTAGTGGTTAGTACGGTGGTGTAGTGGTTAGTATGGTGGTGTAGTGGTTAGTATGGTGGTGTAGTGGTTAGTATGGTGGTGTAGTGGTTTGTATGGTGGTGTAGTGGTTAGTAAGGTGGTGTAGTGGTTAGAACGGTGGTGTAGTGGTCAGTACGGTGGTGTAGTGGTTAGTATGGTGGTGTAGTGGTTAGTATGGTGGTGTAGTGGTTAGTACGGTGGTGTAGTGGTTAGTATGGTGGTGTAGTGGTTAGTATGGTGGTGTAGTGGTCAGTACGGTGGTGTAGTGGTTATTATGGTGGTGTAGTGGTTAGTAAGGTGGTGTAGTGGTCAGTACGGTGGTGTAGTGGTTAGAACGGTGGTGTAGTGGTTAGTATGGTGGTGTAGTGGTCAGTACGGTGGTGTAGTGGTTAGTATGGTGGTGTAGTGGTTAGTAAGGTGGTGTAGTGGTCAGTACGGTGGTGTAGTGGTTAGTATGGTGGTGTAGTGGTTAGTACGGTGGTGTAGTGGTTAGTACGGTGGTGTAGTGGTTAGTATGGTGGTGTAGTGGTTAGTATGGTGGTGTAGTGGTTAGTATGGTGATGTAGTGGTTAGTAAGGTGGTGTAGTGGTTAGTATGGTGGTGTAGTGGTTAGTATGGTGGTGTAGTGGTTAGTACGGTGGTGTAGTGGTCAGTACGGTGGTGTAGTGGTTAGTACGGTGGTGTAGTGGTTAGTAAGGTGGTGTAGTGGTTAGAACGGTGGTGTAGTGGTCAGTACGGTGGTGTAGTGGTTAGTACGGTGGTGTAGTGGTTAGTATGGTGGTGTAGTGGTTAGTATGGTGGTGTAGTGGTTAGTACGGTGGTGTAGTGGTTAGTATGGTGGTGTAGTGGTTAGTATGGTGGTGTAGTAGTTAGTACGGTGGTGTAGTGGTTAGTACGGTGGTGTAGTGGTTAGTACGGTGGTGTAGTGGTTAGTAAGGTGGTGTAGTGGTTAGTATGGTGGTGTAGTGGTAAGTGTGGTGGTGTAGTGGTTAGTACGGTGGTGTAGTGGTTAGTAAGGTGGTGTAGTGGTTAGTATGGTGGTGTAGTGGTTAGTGTGGTGGTGTAGTGGTTAGTGTGGTGGTGTAGTGGTTAGTACGGTGGTGTAGTGGTTAGTACGGTGGTGTAGTGGTTAGTACGGTGGTGTAGTGGTTAGTAAGGTGGTGTAGTGGTTAGTATGGTGGTGTAGTGGTTAGTGTGGTGGTGTAGTGGTTAGTATGGTGGTGTAGTGGTTAGTATGGTGGTGTAGTGGTTAGTATGGTGGTGTAGTGGTTAGTATGGTGGTGTAGTGGTTAGAACGGTGGTGTAGTGGTTAGTACTCCGGTTTCCTCCCACGTGTCCCGCATGATTGGCTGATTGGTCACTCTAAATTGCCCGTAGGTGTGAGTGCGTGAGTGTTGGGCATGCGATGAACTGGTGAACTGTCCATGATGTACCCTGCCTTCGCCCGATGACGCTGGGATTGGCTCCCCTGTGACCCCAACTAGCGGGATTAGGCGGCAGATAAAGGACGCATGAATATCAGCTCCACTGACCATATAGGAGCTACACTTACAGACTGTAGTCCATCTGATTCGCTATATACTCTGTTAACCCCTCATTACACTGTTCTTTAATGGTCAGGACCCCCCACCGGACCACCACAGGGCGGGTACTCTTAGAGAGGTGGATCATTCTCAGCACTGAAGTGAACACTGACATGGTGGTGGTGTATTAGTGTGTGTGTTGTGCTGGTGTGAGTGGATCAGACACAGCAGTATTGCTGCTGTAGTGTCACCTCAGTGTCACTGTTGGACTGAGAATTGTCCACCAACCAAAACTATCCAGACAGCAGTGTCCTGTGGGCGGCGTCCTGTGTCCACTGATGAACGACTAGAGGAACACAAACTGTGCAGCAGCAGATGAGCTACTGTCTCTGACTTTACATCTACAAGGTGGACCAGCAAGTAGTAGGAGTGTCTAATAGAGTGGACAGTGAGTGGACTCTGTGGGGGTCCTGACCATTAAAGAACAGGGTAAACAATGTATGCAGCGAACCAAATGGACTACAGTCTGAAAGTGTAGCTCATATATGGTCAGTGGACAATGTGTGTAGATACAAGGAGGTGGTTATAAACTATATAAATGTGTGTGTATGTTCGTTGGTGGTTATAGATAGTAAATAAAAGGCCTATATTTGTGTTGTAGTTTCTCTGCAGTAAACACAGTGTTTACCATTTAGTTCTGTTTTTAAGAAATAATTTATAGAAATTATTATTATTATTTTTTTTCTTATCATTTGCAGTGTTTAAATAACAATCCGGATCCTTTAGTTTTAATAGAACCTAAGAAAGTGGTCACGTAACCTCATACTGAACAGCGCGTGAGTCCGTTCCAGTGAGCTCCAGCGAGCCGCACCACGTTTTGCAGAGCTCCGGCGAGGAAAAAAAAAGAAAGAAAGAAAAAAAAAGTCGCCTCACCTGCTGAGCTTTCCAGCATATCCATCCGCGGGCTCGGTGTATTTATTATTTTTGGCGAGAAATATATTCTGCCAGCAGCGCACATGACTGAGAGCAGCACGTCGGGCCGCGTCGGCTGCGATTCCGTAGCGAAAAGAGCGAATTCGTCCGCAGAGACGGCCGACGTGAGGCGGACTGCTTCGGCTGAAGTGCGGCACTACTTGCGCTGGTGCTCGCTTTGGGTTACGGGGGCTGTGATGCGGCCACACTCAAATATGGCTACCATGGAGTGGGAGCTCCAACTTTAATGGCTATTTTGGATCTAAAATCGCAAATTTAACGCTCGTTTTTGTTTCTGTCCGGATCCTCGGCTTCGTGGGATTGGTCTGTCGCTCCTGCAACGTGACGAAGCGAACGCGGGGAGAATAACCCATCTGGATGTATTTTGTGTAGCGGTGTGTATGTGTGTGTGTGTGTTTTCTCCCCCTTTTTTTCTGGGGAGGTTCAGAATTACAGCCGTCGGAGAGCCGAACGGAATAATTTGGATCTGAAAGTAAGAGCTTCGTATTTTTCTTTTTTTTTTTTCGGCCGACGTGTTTTTCTCACGGTTGTTTATTTCGTGGAACGAGGGCTTATTTCGCGCTGTCCCCGGCTCCTAGGACGGCGTACAGACACGGATAAAGCGGTAACGTTATGACTTGTTTACGGGGAGCGGAGGAGGCACCGTTGGAAGAAAAGCCCTCAGCAGCGGCAGCGGCGGCCGCCTCGGCAGCAGCAGCAGCAGCAGCAGCAGCACAGGGATGTAGCTAAACCCCCTCCAGGCTTTCGTGATGTGGGGGATGAAACGGAATAAAAGAAACTGCTGAAGTCGAGGGGGCTTAAAGAGATTTTTTTCCACCAGACTAAACTGGATATATTTCTAATTTTATTGTTTATTTTATTATTTTATTATTTTTCCACCAACAACGGCGCTCGAGCAGCCCAGCTCGCGCTCTCTGAGGGGATAACGTTTAACGGTCTACATTCCCTTCCCAACCCCCCCCCCCTCCTCCTTCTCCTCCTCAGCCTCAGCTTTCCAACGAGGAGCCTCAAAACACTACACAAAAGTACCGTGTGACCACAAAAAACACGGGTTTTGACATGAAGGAAATATCTAAACAGTGCTAGGGTTCAAGAGGTAAGTGTAAGTGTGTTTGTGTGTGTGTGTGTGTGTGTGTGTGTGTGCGAGCCGAGCTCGAAAGCTAATGTGTTGCAGCCGTTGTGTTGTTGCTACGTTAGCGCTGGCTGCTATCACGTTTCTCTCGCAAATCCAGCTAACGCGTCAGTTTTTCCTTCCTTTCCGTTCACTCTTCTGCTGCTTTTCCCAACCCTTTTCACAATGTTTGGCCCGTTTTGGAAGATAGTTATCTTATTTGGTTAAAAAAAAATAGCGGGGGTTCCTGTTTGGACTCTGTGTGGCGTCCTAAGTTGGGGGTCTGCTAAGGTTAACGAGAGAGAGAGAGAGAGAGAGAGAGAGAGGGAGAGACAGAAGGAGGGAGGGAGGGAGGCCTGGCCCAGCCTGGCTTCATTCCCCGTCCAGTTTAAAAAGTCTAGAAAGAGATGAAGTCCTCCTTACTTCGGGTATCGACCCGAATCTGAGCTGCCAATCATCTGCGAGTCCACAATGAAAATCTCAGCCTCTTGTGGAGGGAGCACTCTCATCACGAGAGCCCAGAAAGCTTTCTATCAAGTGCTAACTCAGTTAGTGAAATGATCATGTTATAAACAGATCCTGGACTTTCTTTCTTTCTCTCTCACACTCTTTCTCTCTCTCTCACTCTCTCTCCCCCTCCTTCCCCAGCACAAGCCTCCTGAGCCTGATGAACAAAGGCAAAAAAAGAGAAAAGCTGGGCATGCCCCCCTCATGTGGACCACTTGCTTTGTGTTCAGTTCTTAAACAAAGGCCATCAGGTTTTCAACCCCCCCCTCCACACTTACGTCCTTTTGAGTCAAAACAACTGGTGTTTTGGAATTGGGAAGAAGTAGTGATATATCCGAGCTTTACAACCTGTCCCGAGTCTAGATGTGGTAAAAAGACAGCCACGGTTAGTTAGTGCTGCTCCCCCTGTCTGTCCCCAACTCCTACCTGGGGTAGTCTGCATGTACTGTTTCCCCGGTACCGGCCGGATGCACGTATGTGATCACATGTATGTCTCTGGTTGATACCTGGAGGATCTTCGTCCGGTTCAGGTGATGAGTGGCTGTATTAGCAGTGGGCGCTTGCATGTATCCCTCCCCTATAAACAGAGAAAAAACACATTATTGATTGGTAGTCAATTAGCTTGGAAGAGTTAACGAGAGCTCCAAACCTTCCTGGGCCATGCTTATGATTCAGTGCGTGCTGAGTCATGACAGCCAATGAAGAGAACCAATGGAGGAGTCGCAGGACTTTTGAGCGGTCCTGCGCCGTTTCCCTAATATACACCTCCGCACGCCCACATGAAAGCACATGTTTGGGAATTCTTTGTTGACTGCTGGAGGCCAGGATGACTCAGTGCTGGCCGTAAGCGAACGAAGCATCCTGTTTTTTTATTATTATTATTTTTTTTTGGACGCGGGTATCCTGCTTGGATGCAGATGCCTCTCAGTAGAGCGTTTCAGGGTGCTACGTGACATGCTAGCTCATGTGTGCATGCGTGGTCCATTGTTAACTGAGCGCTCAGCCTCTTTTGAGCGACGCATGTGGCTTGAAGCATGTGAAGTGCAATTGTTGACTCATACAAAGCCCAGCTTAGGGAGGGGATCCCGTGTAGTTCCCGGAAAAGGCAGTGCCCCGTTGGCACCGTGCCCCATCAGCTGAATGGACAGGTGGGCCAGAGGCGTCACGCCAGGCCAGAATATCTGGGGAAGTCAAGTGAAGTGTAGTCATCTATAACTACAGCCTGACGTTGCATCGCAGTGCTGTAATGTTGTGGTTCTTCTTTATACTGTACTAAGCCAACATGGCCTTTGTTGTCAAGGAACTGCACCTTGCTTTGTTCTGAACCCGAAACTGCTGAGAAACAAGTTTTCGTTTTGTTGCGTCCAGTTTGTTAGTATTGAGCAGACCTGTAGGGCTTTTAGGAGAGAAGTGAGAAGTTGACCTTCTGTGCTGTTTAGCTTTGAAGTAAAACTTAACCTGAAATCTAAATAGACTTGTTTGGCATCTTAAGTTATGAGTCACAATAAATATAATTTGTCATGCTATACCATTTTAAGCTGTTTTTGTTAAGCATTTATTCCAGAGAGAAGTAAGAAATGGACCTTCTATGGCCTTTAGCTTAAATCTAAATGCATTTGTTTGACATCTTATGTTTTCTCTCTGGTTAAATTAAATACTTGAATTTGTTATGCTATATCATAGCCTGCCAGGAATCTGTGTATCAATACTGTGTTTTTGAGAATTAATATAGTATCACAAAACACGAACGTCACGATATTCGATATTTCAATATTTATTTTACACCCAGCTCGATATTGTCCAGCTTTTAAGAAACTTGAGTGAACTGTGCAGAGCAAACTTACAACTTGGTTCAAGTTTACTAGCCTTGAATTCCTCCTTGAATGCTGTTACAGTAGCATTTAAGGTGGAACGGACTGTTCGATTAAGAAGATGGTGGATAAGTAACCAACTTTAGCTTCATCTAAAGATGAACATCAGTCATACCTGTAGATAGTTCAGTTCCTTGCAAATGCTGTAAAATTGCTGCCATTGCCTTCACAGCCTGGAATGCTACACAGTCCTTCGTTTTTTTGTTAAGCATTTATTCTGGAGAGAAGTAAGAAATGGACCCTTTACAGCCTTTAGCTTAAATCTAAATGCATTTGTTTGACATCTTATATTTTCTCTCTGGTTAAATTAAATACTTGAATTTGTTATACTATATCATAGTCTGCCATAAAACTTTTTTTTCTGATTTCAACTAAAAACAGTTCATCATTTTAGTTGGAGTAAAAAATGCCCAGGTGCTGTTTTATGTACCTGTATACAGCCTATGATTGTGACTGATTTGAAGAGCTCTGCTCTGATTTGCTGGTTGACATTAAGATACTGTGATGATCACACAGAAGCAAAGACACAGGCTTTATAACATTCTAATAATAATAACATTCTTCTTTAATAAGGTAGGTCACTAAACCATTTAGTCAGGTGTGCCACTGTTAGTTACTTGAGGCTTGTGAGTAGCTGACCTGACCTATACTGGCTACTTGCTTTCAATCATGACCTCAACACGAAATGTTGTTACTATGAAACTTTCAATTAAGGATGATCTGTGATAAAATCACACAGCATGGCTACTACTTGCCGTTACTGTAGGGGTTGTGATGCTAATAAAGGTAGACCTTCTTGGGCTTTGTATTGCGAGAACCTGGTGATACAATACGTGTTGTGATTATGCTGTGATATTGCAAGTAAAGTGATGTATTGCGGTCAAATCCTACTATTAAAATAAAAACAGGTTTGCCAATGCTTACAATAGCATTGCGCCCTTGTGCTGCTTGTTAATGTTGGAGTGGAGCTGAAAATGGATTACAAAACTGCCATCTAGTAGTCAGAGGTTTAAACACAACATACAACGATTCACTAACTGCCAGGAATCTGTATATCAATACTGTGTTTTTGAGAATTAATACAGTGTCACAAAACATATCATGATATTCGATATTTCAATATTTTCTTACACCCCTAGTCACCTTGGTGTTAAACGTTATGCAGAGTGGCTCGATATTGTCCAACTTTTGAGAAACTCGAGTGAAATGTGCAAACTAACAACTTGGTTCCAGTTTACTAGCCTTGAATTCCTCCTTGAATGCTGTCACAGTCCATCGTTTTTGGTTTTTGGTGATGTTAATATTAATAAGTTAAGACTTTTATGTAACAATTCCCTTGATTTTGGAATTGTCATATTTTACCATCCTCTTTCACAAATTTGTATTTGAAGGAGGATCACAAGTGTTTGAGGTTCACAGTGCTGTGTTTTACATATATATCAATTCATATATATATATATATATATATATATATATATATATATATATATATATATATATATAAAAAATTTTATGTGTGTGAATATGATTTTTTTTCTTACTGTGAGCTTTGACTGAAGTTTAGATAGTGGTCCTTCTTTTTAAATACCATTCTCATATTGTTAACCTGTCATAATTAGTTGGGGGACATGTGGGCCGGCCATTGCTGCTGAAGTTTTTTATTTTTTTGGAGAAAACACTGGCCTGCCTGGTCAGGTTTTGTTTCCTCGTTGAAATAAGGTTAAGTGCTCTGTGGGAACAATTAGGAGTTTATATCATAATTACATATATTATAGCTGTGCTTGACGGTAATGATATCCAGTCATTTAGATTGAACTGAATTGAACGCAGGCACATGGTCTCCCTGAGAAATTTCTCTTGTAGTTCGTCATCTGTTTCATTGCGCCAGCCTTTGTCTGTGATGCTGGAGGCAAGATATCTGCCACTAGATTTTATCTTCGCATACATTGCATTAAACCATTAGTGGTGTCTGCAGCTCAGTGGCTTGGTAAAACAGTAAGAATGACAGGCGAATGGATACACAGTGGAAAAGTTTACATGTAGTGTTTCAAAGGATTCTTGACTAATTGTAGCAATGTTGGTTTGTGTTTATTCATTTCGACTTTAACAGCCCCCAGGATAAACTGTGAAAGTCCCCTATATGAACATTGCATAGCTTTTTCTCTAATGACAATGTAAGTACTATGTTGTTACCAAGAGGGCTTGTATAACTGCTAAATAGTTTGCAACAATACGTATATTCAGTCAAAGTGACATGTACAACTGTTCTCATCCAGTATTTCTCAGAATTGACGTAATTGGGAGCAAAAATAACACCTAATTGGCGCATTAGATTCCTTCTTCTGGACAAGCTTGTCTATTTTACTCTCTACCAATGAGTAGATCTCATGAATTCGTTTTTCTTTATCTGTACTTAATCGTTTTTTGCGGACTGAAGTTTATTGACGTTTGTGATTTGGTAGGTGGGAGTGTTCTTTATTATGCTGTTGCCGTTGTTGTTTCGGTTGTATACTCTTTTGAGCTACCCATAGATTAGAGTAACAATGCTAAAGGATTGGTTAATTTAAGGGAAAACAGTAAAACGAAGACTGTAAACCGATAAATGATAGTCTGTGTAATATCTAAATGTTTAGATCATTGCAATAATTAGTATCATCAGATTTTGGCTGAGGGCACTTATCAGTTATCTTGCTTCTTGGATTACGCTACGTTTAGCACTTTCTTGTAACAGATAAGTCCTGGTAATATTTAGTTCTAAATCACTTGATCACTGTCGATGTGATTGCAATTAGGGCTCCAAGGTACAGGCTGAAAGGTCATCGGGATTATATTTCTGTATATCATAAAGCACATCGGTGAACCCTAGATCTGCAAAATTGATCTTCTGTATTTTGACCCAAGTAGTTAGTGTTTGTGTGTTCGTTGGTTGTCCTGAACAGCCTGATTTCTATGTATTTTCTATACGTGCTCAATCATTTTCTTTCCTTCTGTCAGAATGTCATCAGAGGAGAAGATTCTGGACCCCTCTGACAAAGGACCCTCGCCACTTCTTGGCGGCTCTGTGGCCACGCCCACTGGAAGTCCTGCCTCTACAGATAAACGGCCCCGAGGCCGGCCTCGGAAGGATGCTCCGTCTGCTGCGGCTCAACCCACCCCTGCCTCCAGACAGAGAAAGAAGTAAGTTCCACCTCTCTTCTGAGCTGCAGTAGGCCCGGGAGTCGCTTCTTTTAAAGTGTTGGTTCTGCAACCACTTCCTGCCAACATTTTCTGTAGTTTGAAATCAGAGCTACAAGGCTCATGGAGCTAACGAGCTACCACACCAGTTGGCATTGTTGTGGTAAGCTGTATGTCTCAACTAACATGCGCTTGCTTTAAACTGTGGCCAGTCATTTCAGATAGGGGTGCTCATGTGATTTCTGGTACTGCCTATATCTATAAACATGGATGCAGGTGAAAGCACTAGCCGCTGAAAGCACTAGCAGCCTTCTGGAAGCCTGAATTTGTACTCATTTTGCCTAATTTTGTAGAAAACAGTAGTGAAACTACGTAATCAAGGCCAGCTCCCAAATTTGAGACACCAAACATGTTTGGATTGATTGAGTGAGTCACTGTGTTCAGGGTAAGAAGAAAGCTGTGGACGTTTACGGCTGAACATCACGTTGACCCATCCCATTTTCTGCTCTGAAAGTGCAATCAACAGGTTGTCTATCACAGTCTGGCAGTTTGAAAATTGCTAGGTGCTGGAAAAAGTAGACTGTATTTTTATTTTATTATTTTTTTTCTGACTCCTTAGTCTGAGAGTTTGAGAACGTTTGTAAAGGAACAATCGCAACCGAAGGAACTTCATTCTACATTTTGATATGATTTAATGTTTTTCCATCTCATCTTGCACGCAAATGTTCCGCTTCACGCAGTGCAAGCTTAACACGTGTCAGCGTCCCTTAAGAACAAATTGTTCCACCGTGGGTCTCTACGCTGTGTAGGAAATCCATTTCATCATGGATTTTTGATCTCCTGTTCAGGTTGCAGTACGTATGGCACGAGAGTACAATATCTGCGTGAATGCGGCCAAACTCTAGAAGGCACACTTTGCAAAACACAATGATTAAACTGTGGCCGTCACTTTAAAAAGGTTTAAAAGAGAATGTTTAGTCAGATCCCAATGTTGCTAATGGCCAATAAAGGTGAATAGGCACAAATTAGCATTATGCAAATGGTTTAGTGCTACTTGATTGTTCTGTGCATTGTCAGCCAGTCTATTGTGAGAATCTGCAGTGAAGAGAAGTTCTGTCCTTGCTGTGAGATGGTGTAAGACAACCTAGGTTTACATACTGTTAAAGGTTTTCGAGACTCCATATAAGATGATTAAAATAACTGCAATTTACCAATTGCTGTTGGATAAGTAGGTTTAGTATTGATCCAAATAGTCAGTCTCTTTCCATTAAGTCCTCTCAGTTTATATTTTATATTTTATTGATTGATTGATCTATTATTTTATTTCTAAAATAACTTTTTCTATGTAATTAACACCGATGGCATAAGGCTTATTTGTGCTAGACTTACTGTGGGTTTGGTTTTTGTTAAAACCCTGCATTTTAAGGTGTCTGTAGCTAAATCACTGTCAACTGATGCTTGGCTAGACATTAAGGTGTATTTGTACCATACATGTTAGTTTAAAACTGAATATTTCTGAAGATGCCTTCTAGCCTGTTAGCTCTCTGCTGGCCAGGTCAACCTGGTCTAACATAGTGTTTCATATTGACTGGATTTGAATGTTATGTAGATAAACATCAAACAAATTCCTCTCTGGGGTAAAGAGGGGGTGTTAAAAACCAAAGGTGTACCTAATAATAAAAAAGTAGAATTTTAGTAAATAGTAAATATAAGTAAATAAATAAAAATAAACAAACATTCACAGTATTTGTAGATCCATGTTAAGGTCCAATCATTTAAAAGCCTTACATCTTAATTAAACTGTAATTTACTTAATTTAGTAAGCATTTCTCTTTTGAATCCATAGGGTATATGTAGGGGGTTCTAGGCTTATTCATTCCAGTATAATACATCTCCAGGCTGCTGTAAGTAATACTACTAGCGTATATTTCTTACACATTGCCTCTAGATTATTGGATATTACCCCCAGTGTTCCCACTATAGGGTCTTGCAGGATATGCTGCTGAAATGCTGCGTTTAAAAGCATCAAATGCCACTTTACAAAACACCTGCAACTTTAGACATAAATAGCCCAAATATGTAAACATGCTGTTCATATTTGTGCTTTGCTCCATCATGAGCTGGTATGTATTGTGCTGACGTTTGGACTAACGTCATGATTTAGAGGCTATGCGTGGTCCATTGCTGTTTACATTAGTGCGTTTTCATTGTCTGGCCTTTTAAATAACCCGATTAATCATCAAAATAATTGGTCAATTACTGCATTACTAGTACAGTACGGTAAACATTAATGTGCACCCACGTGTGGTAGAAACTGTGCACTCTGAGTGGCAGGGCTTTCTCTCCTGGAGATTTCCTCACTGTCATGGACACTTCAGATAGCCATTAGTGAGCAGTGCAGCCTTTAGATCGTCCTTTTACCTGGAAAAAAAAAATCTATAGAGATCATTTAGCCTGTCTCTTAGAGCCCATTTGCAGAGGCACCTCTTAGGAGGGTGGCAGACGGTCAGAAGGGTTTCGGCTGACCAGATTTCCCTCTGTATGTGAGAATACCTAATAAATAATAATCTTTTCTAACCTGCGATTGTTTATATCTGTGCTGGTTTGCATGGCCTCATGTGATTGTCCAGTTGCAAGTTTTGTCATTTGTTTGTGGATTGTAGCTTAGTATGCACACAATAGTAAAATTGTGATTTAAGTAGGTACATATTGCAGTTTTGCTGCATATATTGAAATCATAGGCAATGTTATTTTGGTCATGACTATATATCTTGCATTATTTGGGCCTAAATAAGGTCTGTTCTGTAGTTGTGATTGGTCAGAATGCTTACAGCACATAGTAAAAACATTGTGATTTAAATGTTTAATAAATTATATATAGTCTAGCTCTAATGTTGGACCTGCGATTAGTTATATTTGTGCTGGTTTGTATGTTCTGTGTCTCACGTGACTGTCCAGTTGCAAGTTTTGTCATTGCTTTCACATCTTTAAATATTTGTTTGTGGATTGTACCAGCTTAGTATAGACACAATAGTAAAAT
This sequence comes from Megaleporinus macrocephalus, assembly GCA_021613375.1. Taxonomy (NCBI): domain Eukaryota; kingdom Metazoa; phylum Chordata; class Actinopteri; order Characiformes; family Anostomidae; genus Megaleporinus; species Megaleporinus macrocephalus. Next base: position 42,809,821 of record CM038708.1, read on the forward strand.
TTGATTTAAATAGCTACATTTTGCAGTTTTGCTGCATATACTGAAATCATAGACAGTGTTGTTTTGGTCATGACTATATATCTGGCGTTATTTGGGTTTAAATAAGGTCTGTTTTGTAGTTGTGATGGGTCAGGATGCTCTCATCACATAATAAAAACGTGGTGATTAAATGTTTAATAAATTATATATTGTCTAGCTCTAATGTTGGACCTGCGATTAGTTATATTTGTGCTGGTTTGTATGGTCTCACGTGACTGTCCAGTTGAAAGTTTTGTAATTTGTTTGTGGATTGTACCAGCTTAGTATGGACAGTAGTAAAATTGTGATTTAAATAGCCATATATTGCAGTTGTGTTGCATATATTGAAATCATAGACAATGTTATTTTGGTCATGACTATATGTCTTGCATTATTAAAGAAGGTCTGTTTTGTAGCTGTGATTTAGTCAGGATGCTTACATCATTTAGTAAAACCATTGTGATTAAATGTTTAAGAAATTATGTATTGTGTTGGAGGAATTTCTTACATGATTTGAGGAGAAACCTTGTTTTAAAGTATTTCTACACGTTTTTGTACGTGTTATCAACATAAAATTTACTCCTCTGATTTGTGTGTTGTCGTTCCAGTCAGGGTTTGCTCTGTGACATGTATAATTTGGTGAGAACCATGATTTCCGCGGTTGTGGGAATGAAAATATGGAATATTTACACATCAAGTGATGAGTACGTTTACATTTCCTGGTTATATCCAGAATATATTTTAGGAGAACTGTTTAAAAAAGTGATGTCATAGTTATTGTTCCATGCATATTTAGATTGTTTTGTGTTAAAGCTGCATTTATCATTTACTTTTGTGTGTTTTGGGTTTCTGACAGAATGATAGTGTGCTTATGAACTGTATGCTACAGACGCAGTTATAGATTAGGCAGAAAAATGCAGGAGCAAGTCCTTTAAAAAGTCACAGAGTCCATTCCAGAAGTCCGCTCCAGATTTTCAGGCCCACCCCTGCGCTGGCACTACTTTGAACAACAGCTTTTTTTTTCCCTCCCTCTCCATAGTGGGATCATGGGGATAAGTTATAGGGCTCTGGGCTTGGGGGGTTGGGTGCCCAACAAATATAAAGGGCCAGGCATGGCTACACTCTGCGCCTTTCCATCCGCAATCACTTCCAGCATGTAATGCTTTATGAAGTGAAGTGCTGTCAGATTGACTGCCCGGTAGCGGGAATCTAAAGCCGGGGGAAATGGTTTTGGCAGTCAGTAAAAGTTTATAGTGATTAAAATGGGTTTGTTTTGGAGCAGTTAATTTTCATGTTCTTGTAGTTGAGCTTAAAAATAGCATGGCTTATTACAGAAAACTTGCAAACTGTACGGTGGTCATAATAGTAATAGGACCCTAGTGCTGGGCAGTATTAATGAAATTCAGTCGCAGTGTTTTCTGGTGATATCACAGTATGAAATTCGAATTGGTATTAGATATGTTAACGAATTCCTGAATGCTGCTACCTGGCAGCTTTCTTTTGTTGAAACCTGTTGGGATTGGACTGTTCAACCCACTTTCAACCCATTTCTAACCATTCTTTAAAAAAATTACTGCATATTTAAATTGTTGATATAAACAGTTATGGTTTCAAGACAAACTTGGCGACTTGTATTTATTTTTACAGTGCTGTTGATGGGAACAGCATTATGTCACAAATATAGCCTTTTTTTACTATTTAAAAACCACTAGTGAACCTACATGAGTTTTTGTATGTGATGCTGGTGGTAAAATAGTAATAAGGGTCATACAACACATTTGTAACTGTATTATCAGCTCCTTTTGCGTGAGGAACGCACTAAATGATTCAGGCGCTTGGTTCCTTTCACAACGATTGAATATATTTTTCTTTAACAACACATTTTGTATCAAACCACAGACTTTGTTTACACCAAAATGACTTTGTGTACGTCTTAGTGGTTGAATTCTGCAGAAGATCTGTTTCAAACTATTGCTCCAAATGTCTGAATCTATAAACGCCTCTAAAATTAAAGATCAGTGCCCAAGTATGCCACCGGTATACATTAGATGTTTCCCTGTTTTATGGGCTTTAATTAGCGATATGAAGAGCTGCTGTTTATTTATTTGACTGATTCATGCCATGCTTGATGGTCTGAAGGTGGAGACTTTTCCTCTACTGTTTATGTTAAAGATGGAGTGCCCAAGCCAACCGTGGTCCTTTCCGTGTTGTCTCTTAACCCAGACAGAAGCCGATGTCTGTCTGGGAACATGATACATTTTTAATCTTGAGACTAATGCTTGCATCATGCCAAGGTTGGCTGCTTTGCTAGGCTTGTTCCTGTGGTGCCAGCGTCCATTCAGACACTGCATGAAGGAGAATCACTGTTAAATGCCTGCATGTGGCTAGTTGAACGAGTGCCCTAGCTAATAATTTGAGATGGATGGGACGTGACAAAACGGGATTACTTTCATTATGTGGTGTCAGTTTTTGTCTAACTGAGGTAATACGGCAGATTTGTTTTAGATATACTGCTCTCGCAGAGATGATAATTATAACAGAATTCATCCACATCTGGAGATCTTGAGCTTTCTTCTAATCTTGTTCCGTTACAACCACGATGAACTTGAAATGACAAACGTAATTTTTTTTATTGTATAGTACATTAGCATTGGATGGATTTGTATTGGATGGTATTGATATATTTTTGTTTGATATATTTATTGTACTCTAGATAAGCAGAATGTTTAAATGGCGTTGGGTTATTGGACTAAAATATCTGTATTTAATTGAATTTAAAACCACCTTCTTATATCAACTCCACTTCCCATACATGAACACTTACAGACTGTATTCCATCTGATTTGCTGTATACATTGTTCATCACACTTTAAAGGTACTATTAGGGAAGTAAATCATTCCTGGCACTGAAGTGAAACAAGCATGATGGTGGTGTGTTTGTTGCGCTGGTATGAGTGGATCAGACACAGCAGTCTCTAAATTAATTATCCGTCTTCTTTAAAGGCATGATTAATAGTGAGTGGTGATTAAGTTAATGAGTGGCAGCATTAGTGCTCATCGAAAACATCTGTACAAATAGGATCAGCAAGAATTTGTATCCTCTTACAGACTGTCAAAAGATAAAGAAGAGAAAAGCAAACAGATTACTGAGGCTAAAGTTAGCTTCCTGCTCACCAGCTTCAGTGGTGCAGAACTGCTGCATTCCAAGTCAGTAACTGCCGCACTTTCATAGGTAAAACGGGAAATATTAAAACAAGAAGCTAGAGAACAGGATGCTGACTTGAGCTTCATGCTGTAGTTCTCTGAAACAACTGGATATTTATATATATATACTGCACTGACTAAATTACGCGTTAGAGATTTAGCATGTTTCACCTTCATTTATATGCTGTGTAAGTTGGAAGTGTTAAAGATCACAATGGCCACAAGAGTTCATATTTTATTGGTGTATCAAGCTGCTGTCATTTATGCAAATAAACACTTGTTTATTTCTAGATTTCATCGGTTTCCTTAATAAGCACAGGTTTGCTGCACAATTGTCTAACTGAGGGGTGTATTTTACTGAGACCCTTATTTCAATATCGTCTACTTAATGCTTCTTTTTATATACAGTTCCATTAATTTGGCTGAAAGTGTGTGTGTGTGTGTGTGTGTGTGTGTGTGGCTTAAAGGAACAATAAGTACAATAAGATGGAAGTGCACAGAATTACAGCTAACCAACATAACATGCATTTAGAGTGTAATTTATACAGCCAATCAGCTGTACAGGCTTTGGAGCATTGACTCACAGGTGCTAAGGCAGACCATGTAGGTTTACGATGACAGTTTTGATGGAATTTTGTAAATATGTATGTCAGTCGCTATTGTAAAGGATTCCTGATAGTTAGCTGACAGTAAGATTATATTGAAGATGGATTGATAAATCAGTAATGATGTTTTGCATTTGTTGGGTTATGTGAATATATTGTCACCAAACACACATCCATTATTGTCGCTGTCCAATAAAAAACAAGTATCTCCAAAATTGCAACTTTACAGGAGAGACCAAACACATACTTTACTTTCCATGTAAGTCAGTGGAACAAGAATAGCTTTTTTTCCAAGCTATTTTGGAGCAGTTCTATTGGAGTTTTTCCATTTTCTATTCCATTCATCATGAAATTTTCACACAACGTAAACAACCATTGGCATGTTCAAATGATGAACTCAAAATCGACAAAAATGGAGAGTTTTTTATTGGACAGTGACGATATACAGAACAGTGATTAGTCAAGCTTTTAGCTGTTTTCAACCTTAGTAGTCCTAGTGTGTCCTTTTGGGATGTGTTGTCAATATCTAGCATCACAGCATCGTGTAGTAAAACATATATTGTGCAGTTCACGTTTTTCACGCCACATCACGGTTTCAGTCCACACAGAAACACTGAAGGGGAAAAGCTGCCACACCTCCAATCTATAGAACTGTAATATATAAGGACCCATTGTTCTGATGCACTGCAGACTGGTGTATTGAAGGCAATTGCTATAGAATGTTATGGTTGCCAAGATATAGGAAGTACTTCAACAAATGCAGTATGTAAGAATAGCTTCTGCATGTTTTTACTGAGAAATCATTCACTGCCAGCCTCAGGACTAAATATGTTGAACGGCTTAACTCAGAATGCGAGCATACCTGCTAGTTGCTTTGTTGTTAAATTTTTGAGTTGAGATTTTAAACATTAAACAAAATGAGAGTGATTTGTGTGTTACATCCATGAAAGGTGCTGCTCAGACGCACAAATCCAAAGTTGTGCAGCAATAGCTCTCGCATGATTTGTGGCTAAACAAAGGTACCTCCTTCTACCAACCTTTTGTCTGTCCATTTTTCCCCCCTTATCCACCTCTCCATCCCCCCACAGCTCCCGGAGACGTGCTTTTCTTCCATTGACTGTTTGTTTGCCTCTGTGGTGGGCTGACTGAGCTTTACTGTTTAATTTGTGAGGCTGACAATCGTCACCTTGATGAAGTGATGCTCAGATTACACCAGTGGAAGACTCAGAGATTCAGACAGGGATGGTAGTTGTGGGTGGGTGTGTTTGTTTTGTTTTTTTCTTTCTCCTCTCTTTCTTTATTTTGTCTGTGCACTTAAAGTTATGTGATTGTAGTTCTAAGCCCAGGGGAAGTCCAACATTAAGCCCTGTTGGGCTAAAAGGCCAGTATTTACTTTTTCTGGCTTGAACATTTAACACAATGCGTCAGCCTTCAAGTCATTTGTTGTTGTCGCAGCATATGGATGTTTGGTTGCTTTTAATTAGTCAATAAAATTTTAAAACAGTTCACAAACTCATGTTGTCGGGTAACATTTCAATAAGACAAGACTATAATAAAAATGCTAGCTTGGTATGTAAATCGCTATCATTTGGTATGATATAATCGGCGTAGTTGTTGTTGATGGCAACCTAAACTTAAGAGGCTCTGCCCCCAGAGGACTTTCCCCATTATAATTGGGTACCAAGCTGGCCACAACTATCACAGTTTTGTCGGTGGTGTTCTAATTGTCTGTTTGCAGGTGTCTATATAAATAGGTTGTAGGTTGAAGATGTAATAGTAATTTAAAGAACGTGTCTTTTGCAACATTACAGTTTTAACTTATTTAGCAGTTCCTGTTGAAGCGTTTAGTGGATGGTATACATGATGTCACCTATTTTCTTTTACACAAAAACAGGTGTTTGTTGTTGGTTGTTTTGCATATTAGTCAAATTGGCCTGTCTTGTCTTAATAGGCACTGTCTGGCTACGTTAAAAGACAAAGCCCTGGCTCTCTGGTGGCAGAGCCATCTAAACTTTAAATCTGTCATCAGGAAATCATGGGTTCACTTCCGAGCAATGCCACAGCTTATCGTTCCCCTCCAAGCGTGTTGAAGTGTCCAGTGTTGGTGCCCCTTCTTGTGTCTCAGTTAGTGTTCACCATCCCAACTTGGTAGCATTGGGTGATGGAGGAAGACCTAATTAGAGGGTGGAATTGAACATGGCAAAATGGAAAACAAGAACGGAACAAAACTCACCAGACACTTGTGAGAATAAAAGCAATATGTTGCCAACTCCTAATCCATGGGTCTGTTCTTATTCTAAGCTTGTGCCTCTAGTTTCATGCGAAGTGCTTCTGGTTTTGTTGAAACACAATGCTGCACACACCTATGAATAAAAGTTTCAGCTAACTTGCTCACATGGCTGACGATAAGTTGATACTAGTACCCACCAGTTAGCACAATGTCATTACGCTGATTGGTGGCTGTGTGGCTTCATTCATTGTTAATAGCATTAGCACTTATATTTACTTATTTAATTTCTAGTCCTTTAAAGTGGCTTTGGCAGAACCCTACTTTCAGGTTGCCAGAAAATTGCTCTGCGAATAGATATAATCTCACTGTTTCCCACATATTTAAAATAGACTTGTGGTGGAAAATAGATGGTGGAAAGAGCAATCGAGGTTCACTACGTGTGACAAACAACAAAAAAGTGCAAGTTTTAATAGAATATTTTGATTTTATCTATATTTAAATTTCACAGGTTTAACCCCCACCAGCCTACATGGGATGAGTAAAATACTTTTTGGTATGTAAAAAGATGACTCAGAGCACTTGATTATTCTAGGTTTTTCAAGGAAGACCAGAGCAGAACATCTGTAGATATGTGAAAAGCTCATCTCCGTTTATTTATTTATTTATTTATTTATTTATTATTATTTTTTTAAAGACATATAGCTAGTCAGTCTGTTTCTCGTGTTGGCTTTCATTTGGTGAAACATAAAACAAACAGTTTTCTTTAAATTAAATTGAAGTAATATGCTGTTCTTTCTGTTCTGGGCAGCAACCATGAGAATGGAGCTCTGATTGGTCAACCTGATTTTAATGCGTTTGTACTGCACAACATAAAGCATCTCCTGTTAATGCCAGACGATGTGTTAAGGACAGTATTAATATACGGGTTTTCAAAACTTTGAACCTTTTGCAAAAATTGGTTTCTGTGAATAGACCTGTAGCCTTTCAGCTGTCATTGGACCGATAACGTCTTTTTCATAGTCAGCTTGTTGGTTGTTTAATGACCTTCTTGTGCTCCACTGCAAGCAAGACGGATTCTGCCACCATCCAGTGTGTAGCACAAGAAATTGTTGCTGTCTGTTTGTTTTTCTGCAGAGCACGTGTGACTACCAGCAGTACAAGCGGGTATGGGAGGGCTCGAATGAGGGGACATTGTCCACTTAATCGATTGCGGATGCTGTTGTTTTCTCAGAGAGATAAAAAAAATTTAAATGCTACAACAGATCGTTCGTTAATTTATGTGGGCGGGCCGTCCCAAGTATAGTTCTATCTGGCGAATCGTCACAGCACATACGTTATCCCAGCAGAAACAATTTTATTATAATATGTGAGGAGCATAAATGCAAAGTCTTGAGCGTACATCCCTCTAGTAATAGACCACAGAACTAGCTACAATATCTGATTCTGTATTCTCATTTTGGTGCGGGTGATGGTGGGAACTGTGTTGAGTTGCAGTGGAAAATTCTGCCACTGTAAACAGCAACTCCTTAACATAAAAAGATATTTGTTTCAGCGTGAACATGTAAATGCAGTATAACAGTCCATCTTTGCCCTTAATCTTTACAAACTAGTTTGCTGAAAATCTACCAGTATCGGTGCATCACTAATAGGAGTGTGCCATATCGTATCATACACAATAATATCGCCAACATTTTTGAATATCATGAACGATATTATACCCTGAAATATCGTGCCATATCACCCATCCCTAAATATCACATCAGGGTACTACTTTTATTACTGTGTTTAGAAAAAGAAAAATTCACACTTTTCTCATTTCCCATTATATATCTACTACAGACAGATTTTATCTGTTCAGTATCAGCACTTTATTTCAGTCCTGGATATATGTATTCTTGAATTTTTTTTATTTTTTTATTCAATGTTTTGTCATATCACCAAGAGTATCGTTATCGCGAAAATACCAAGAAATATTGTGATATTATTGTAGGGCCTTATCGCCCACCCCTAATCTCTAAGCCTTTTTTGCTCTACTTGAGTGGCAGTATTATTCTAGAAGGTGCTGCATGTTAGTCATAACTAATCACACAGAATGGCACAGTGACCTTCCAAACATTCCCACCATATGTTTCTCACATTGTTGCGTTGTGATTTAAATCTTACTGAAATTTGGTTTGTTCATAATTTGATAAATAGGGTTCAGTTTGACTGTTTTTTTGCAAAACCAGTAATATTTTAAAATCAACCTGAAGTCACAAATGTGGCTGGCAAAACACGTTCAGTCTGAAACTTTCGGTTCCGATTCGAGGCGCTTTTAAATGTGCTACTGAAATCATACATATCCTACATGCAGCGATGCAACTCTGTAGAAACAGCCAGATCAGAATTTTATGCCAATCTAGCTCAGCATTTGTCAGAATTTTGTGCTGCCGGGAGCTCAAACGTTTGGGCTGATGTTCCTCCACACTCCATGTTCAAAGAGATTTGTTGTTTTGCGTTTGTGGGTCAGTTTAGGAACAAGATCTGCTAAGACTAATGTGGGATGTAGGTCACATTTAAAATATAATGTGAACAGCACAACAAGAAAATCAGATTTGGCGTGAAAATAAAATTTGGGCCACGTTTACCTGCTGTGTGAGCTCAAACACAGGCATGCTTTAACATGAGAGTAAAACCTTAAATAAAGATCATTGTATCCTTAATGTTTAAAGGCAGGTTTTAAACGTGGCGCTACCAGTGTACTGTGTCTATGTCAAAGTTGTGTGATATGTAATATGCTACGTTGTTGCCCTGTTGCCCAGCACTAATTTTAAATGCATACGTATTCACAAATATGAGAAGAAGCATCTCAGCCTTTCATGGATGTAACACAATTAATAACCAAACAATTATTTCAGTATTTAAATATTGGCACCTGAAGCGACTAAGCACCCGTACACAGCCCTAATTGTTATAATCAGTACTTATAGATTCTAATGCAGTGTAGTAGCCGCTTTTAGGTCAGTGCCTCCCAGTAGTTGTTGTTTTTGTCGTCATTGTGTTCAGGAATAAAAAATTGAGGCTTTTCCTATAAGAGCCTCTATAAGAGATAATGAGACGACTTCTCAGAGATGATGCACATTGCGCCGTATGTACACACCTTGCATAGATACGCTCTTCCTGCGTGTTCTATATTAGGAAGCCACTAATGAAAACTGTTTTTAAAAAGTGGCGTGTCATGGCAGTGCCATGGTAACGAGCATCAGTCTGTGGTCTTGTTGTGGGCAGCCCTGTGTATGTGGCGTGGCAGCCTGTCAGAGGGATGCTGAAACACAGCATGAGGGCAGAAGGTTTGAGCTAGCGCTGGGCTACCTGTTACCTGTATTATGAGTATATGGAGCTCTGTCTCTCTCTCTCTATGCATGCTTTTATATATATATATATATAGACTTTGGGTACGATGATGTTTACATATTCAGTCATTCACTTTATTAATACAGAGTTGAATATCGCCTGAGACTTTGATGTATTTAAAATTTATCCCTGAATTATCTTACTGTAAGGATGCACTAGCCGGAGAAGTGGGGTTGTGTCTGAAATGTGGATGTGGTTGGAAGGAAATGGCCAGAGGCAGAACAGCGAGGGAGATGGTAGATATCCCGGTATTCCAGGATCTTGGTGTAGTAGATGGAGTCCATCATTGTGTTGTTAATAATAATAATAATAATAATATGGTTCTGTGAATTCTGGTGAATATGGTTCTGTGGCCACAAACACTTAAACCCTGACACAGTAGCGTGTGTGGTGCTGTAGTGTGGGGGGCTCAGAAGCACAAGGAAAACTTATGGCCATTCTAGACTTAATGTATTAAAGAGTATCTTAAACGCTCGTGATCTATAAATGGTTAAAGACTAAGAGTCTACACTCTGACTCGACTTTTAGAGGCACAAATGACACGTAGCCTACATGCCTCACACACAAGAAATTGGACAGTTCGTGGACTATATATTTTGCAGAGATCCATTTGAGATGCAGCTACGTGTGTTTAAAGCTCCCGCAGTATCGAGAACAGTCTTAAGTTCTACACTGGACGATTAAGAAACGGTTAGCAATGAGACTTTTCAAGTGACGAATCCATGCTTTCAGTAAGCGCGGCCATCTTTGGGACGCATCGACGCACAATATGCTAATTGATTTATTTTGTCCCAACCGTAGACAAGACCCTCGCCATGTTCAAAGAATGTACGTGAAAATTAGGAGACTTAATTACCAGTTTGCCCTCTCACCTATGAAGAACACACAGAGTTGAGACTGGTGGCTTTGTAGCTTGAGCGGGGCTCGGTTATACAGAATGATTCAGAAACGCCATACATAAACAAAGGAACTGCCATATAAAATAGTCCTTACAACAAAAGGCTTATAACTGAACTGAATAACTAATCTAAACGGAGACCTGCTCTGACGCCACAGCATAATTTAATTTTGACTTTTGACCCCGGTATTGATTTTAAAGAAACAGAAATGATCGTATTATTGGCTAAAAGAATTGATGTAACTTGTGATTTACATCCCTAGAAGTGACTTATAGCTGATTACTTCTTGGCAAGCTGAATCTGAAGAGAGCGAGAGGCTGACATATCAGGTTCTTTTGCAGTGAATGGCGTCGTTTTCACTTTTCTTTTATGATGACCTCCAGTGTTCGTGAGAACTCTGGATGGTAATGATAATGTCAACATTAGTAACATTGTAATCAGTCATCGCACACAGGGCTGTCTGTAGACGAAATGGTCAAAGGAAATGAAATTGTGCTACAAGTCAAAGTGCCTGCTACGTTTGCATGTTGCTGTTCTGTACGTCACAGTGGTACACAAACAAAAGTGGCATGCAATCATGGAAACAGCATGGTGTCAGCATAAACTGTGAAAGTGCATGATTATCAGAGGTGTGCTTTAGCCGTATGAGGTTAAAAAAACAAGCAGGAGTATGTTATTGTTTGTTGCCTAGTACTGGGGGGGTCCAGAACTTTAGTAGGGTGAGGGGGCGTAAGACAGTGAGACGTCTGACGTCCTTGGCTCCCAAAAAAGAATCATCCGGTGGAAATATTGAACTCATGATGGAAACGTTGCTTCTGACGGTGATATGGTTTTCCACCTCTGTGCCTTTGAAAACAGTGGAATTGTACATCATCTGTTTACCACCAACATGTAAACACAGCATTATACTCACACTCTCTGTGTTTGTGCTGCCTTGGCAGAGCCAATTCCGTATGATAGACTCTTGTTTACCCATAAGAAAATACTTTTTTCCAAACTTTCCATAATGTTCCTCCATGATATGTTTAATGGAGATGCTGCTTCTGCTAGACCTGCTCAGGTAAAATGCTGCACGTGTGCTGTTGCGTACAAATTGTTGAGAAATTGTAGCAATTGTTGAAATATCTCAATTCAGACTGAACCAGCCGGTCAGATGTTGTGCTGTCTCTAACATCTGGGCGTCCCTATTGGGTCGGTCAGTTATTTACCTGCCAGTACATTTTTCTTTCCCGTTAAATCTTTTTCAGTCACTCCTACCTCCAGCCAACACACTCAACCTCTTAGCACTTGTGCGGTGAGAGCCTCTGGTCTTCCTCAGCTTCCGTTTTATTTGGCTGGATGATAAGGAGCAAACCGCTTGTCTTATCTCTTATCAGTGGTTTATCGCACGCTCACCACAGAAATGACATATAAAGCAGCTTCGCATTCCTTAGCAACGGGGAAAACACAACAGGGGGCTGCTGAAAGTTGGGGTAAAGAGGGTCTGATGATTCATGCATCAAAAATCATCATGACTGCAGGGTAAAGCTATACAAGATAGACGTGTTGGTTTCTGTATTACTTCATTGTGAATGGGGCTGTTTGGGAGCACTTAGTATTGTGATGCTACATTATTAGTTTATTTGTAATGTATGTGGATTGTGTTTATGGCTGATGGTGGACTTCTCCAGATAATCATACAATACCAGTTCAATGTGTGGGAGCATCTATTCAAGCTGTTGATGGCCATCCCAGCGTTATCGTTTGAAGGCATTGTTTTAGTGAATGATTCTGCTGAAGTTAGCTGAGTTTGTGTTTAGCCAGACACCTTAGCTGGTTTTATTTTTGTCTTGGACAGCACGCTCCCGAAGCTCTTCATACTCTGTTTATACTCTGTTCACACTCCTCATACTCTCTTCATGCTCCTCATACTCTCTTCATACTCCTCATACTCTCTTCATTCTCCTCATACTCTCTTCATACTCCTCATACTCTCTTCATACTCCTCATACTCTCTTCATACTCCTCATACTCTCTTTATACTCCTCATACTCTCTTCATGCTCCTCATACTCTCTTCATTCTCCTCATACTCTCTTCATTCTCCTCATACTCTCTTCATACTCCTCATACTCTCTTCATGCTCCTCATACTCTCTTCATACTCCTCATACTCTCTTTATACTCCTCATACTCTCTTCATGCTCCTCATACTCTCTTCATACTCCTCATACTCTCTTCATGCTCCTCATACTCTCTTCATGCTCCTCATACTCTCTTCATACTCCTCATACTCTGTGGTGGTTTGTTGGGAGATGATGGAACAGGTGAGCTGTGGAGAGATCTTTAATGACTGCTTTCTTACAAAGTCTGCAAACTGCCGTCTTCTGAGCAACGTCAGTCTTTTCAGATTCAGACCAGCTCCACACGAGTGAAGATAATCCTCACCTAGGAGTTAAATCTAAGGAGGTAGACTGCAAGGCTGGTGGTGTCTGGGTTTCTTCCCCTGGTGCAGTGTGTTAACTCACTTTCAGCTTTAGGTGTGTTGTTTAGACAGCTATGCTACCTTTAGCCTATGCTAGCACACAGTATGGACACTCTCAATGTGCACGTGCAGCAGCCTGTACTAAAGCATGAAGTAGTGAACGCGTGGAGTCGAGGCGTTTCTGATTGTTGTTTTTTTTCCAGTGAGTAGCGTACTCGATAACATCAGCTTGTGCATCGTTAACACAGCAATTAAGATATTATCATAAACGATATACCACTTACTTATTTAACAGGACTGAAGAACGTATGCATATGATAATATATAGAAAATGGCTTAAGGAGCATTTTGGTTTTACTTTGTTTTACTTTGAGAATACTTTCATATGAAGGTATCAACAAATTTCAGGTGTAAAGTATAAGAGCTAAATATCTTTAAGCTGATGAAAAACTGTCCAGTCAGTTGTGTCCAAACTTTAGACGAGTGCTCACTGTTCACTATTCTTACTTTCATTCTCCCTATGACTCACTCTGGTGAGCAGCAGGTCACTGCTTGTCTTATATGGTAGAATTAAGATATGAAAACATATATAAACAAGTTCTTAGTTTGCCTCTGCAGTGTTTTGCTGTGGATGGGACAGGCATATATCGTTTTTTGTACTGGATTTGGTAGTATATGCTGCAAATACGGACCTTTATACCAATAGTGAAACAATACAAAAGCACCATTTGCATTAAAGCCGACAATAAAGCAACAGTTTACATAAAGTAAATATTCTGCAGTAATTAAAGTGTGTAAGCTGCAGTATGAGGCTCAAGATCCAGCATTCTTTTTTTTGTGAAGTATTTTTATTTATTTTGAAGGAAGAGCGATAATCAAGACAACATACACAAATTCTCCAAATTGACATACTTCCATAAATTTACCCACCCACGTATCTCCCACCCTCCCACATGGCACCCAGAGTAGAAGAAAAAGAATATATATGTAATAATAAAATAAATAAAGTGGGAAAAAAAAGAAAACCGATGAAGACAGCTATCATAAAAGTGTAACAATATAAAAGACAATAGTTTCGTTAATATGTTTTTGACAGTATTTGACCTGGCATCTACTACGGAGCTTTTAGCACCATGTACCCTGGCAAGTTGAAAGTTTCAAATAGATGATGTCGACAAATGTCAGTATCCATTGACGCCAGCTTAGAGAGTGAGGAGGCTGCCACCTCAACGCAAGGATTTCTTTTAGCAGCAGTGAGACCAGTCAACCAAATTCGCTTCTCATTTCGAGTTAAATTATAGTCAGAAGCATCATTTAAAAGAACAGCTCGGGATGAATATGGGACATCTTTGTTAAGGATGTCTGACAAACTTTGTGACACTTAGGCCCAAAAGCTAAACACACTAGGACATTCCCAGTACACATGCAGTAATGTACCAATTTTATCACCAGAACAAAAATTACATAAAGGAGTGAAGGAAAGATGCATAAGAAACCGTTTGTATGGAGTTAAATAAAACCTGTGAATAAAAATAAAGTGAATAAGCTGATGATGTAGTGTTCTTCCATACAGTTTTCCAGTTTATTGGGTTGTGAGAAGTTTTCAGTTCTTTGTCCCAGATCACTTTTAGCGCTAATGCTAAGCCCGGAGTAACATAAGGTACACCATGGAAACATATCCTTTTGTTAAGATTCAGCATTCTTGTTATTTTACACTTGTTTTGTTCAATCGCTAATGTTTTTTTTAATTATTGTTTCATAATCCGAGTCTACATATGGCTGTATCCTATTAAGTATCCTAATTAATATTAAGTGGAACGTCATGTTTTCAAGTCCGCTCAAACCTGGGATGGGTGCTTTACTTGATACATCAGAGAAACATTAAACGTCACGTTGACGATAGGAACTTTTAATTTATTGTCAAGTCCAGCTGCCTTTAAATCAAGCAGATAAATAAATAATGGCAACCTTACAGCAGATTGTTGTGCCACTCAGTCCGACTGTGGGGGCCAATTGTTGGCGGGAAGTGACATCAGTGCTTTATAAACTGCTTGTTTAATGTGCTGTATGATTTATATATTTTCACTGTTAATCTGCTGCTGTTTAACTGCTTAAACACCTGAGATGAGTAAACAGAAAACACCAGCTCACAATCTCTCTCTATCTCGCTCTGTTCCTCTCTCAGAAGTCGTGGCCGGGGGAAGGCTGTGGTTGAAGATGAAGACAGTGTGGATGGGATGGAGGCAGCAGAGTCTGGCAGCGCACAGGAGCCAGGTAAGTCTTGTTCTCCTCATATACTCCTTTGTTTGGTATGATGCGATGACTGGGCCTTTCCTCAACCCATTTCTCAAATGATTTGTTTGACTGCTCTGATAACGTCCCCTTGATTACTCAAGGAGGCTTGCCCCTATGCAAAGACGAGCATCACAATGGTGAATTCTTATAACAATGTTTTTATATGACTGTATATTTCATGTCTGTCTTTATTGGTTATCTTTATTAACTACATTAATAGACTTTAAGTAGCATAATTGGTCGTACTTTCGTTTCATGACCTTAATATTTCCTAATTATTAGCTAAAACTAACTTTTCTTCTATGTAGTTAATTAGTAATCAAGTATTCTATCATTAATTCCATTGATTAATCGAGTAATTGGATAAAAATCTTTTCGCTTTATTACATAGCAATAGCAAATATACAATATAAAATAAGATGAGTCTCATAACTGAACATTTATATTGTTTAAATTGTATTTCGTCCCTGTCCAAAGAAAAACATGCATCTCCATTTTTGTCGATTTTAATTTTTCTATATCATTTGGAAGAAGCAGTTGATGTTTACATTGTGTAAAAAAATCTGGATTATTGTTCCAATAGAAACCCTCCAAAATATCTTCTAAAATATTCTGGTTCCATTGAGTTACATTAAAAACAAAGACTGTTTTTGTTCTCTCCTGTAAAGTTGCCATTTTAGAGATGCTTGTTTTTCACTGGACAAAGACAATATAGTGAGGTTTTAAAGAAAACATTTTAATTATTATTATTAAAATGTATTACTAGACCTATGTATCATACTATAAATTCACAAGGCTGGCTACTGTACATTTATTTACTCTGCTGAAGTGTTGTCCTGCACTTGCAAACTATACTGAATACACCTGCGTTGGATTTGGTGCATTTTAGACTCCAATTGCTACATAAACCACCTGATATTTTGTTGTGTGCTGTATTTTATGCATCACTGTGAGGGAAGAGGGTTTGTGAGCGGTGAATTTGCATCAATGATTTTTCGTAATGGAGTTACTCAGATTTCTTGAGGAATCGTTTCAGCTCTATGACTAGTTGTCTTGGCTTACTTGTGTAAAAGTCCACAACTTTGAGATGATCAGTTGCTGATTTTGCTGTGTTGGTACTGTGGAGGCTGTATTGTCGCAGTCACTTTTAAAGGCTAATCATCAGCTAATATGAAAATGTCAAACACAGACCTACAGCGAAGTTTGAGATCCTAACTTTTGTTTATTAAAAGTCAGAAAATGTTTTGTTGTTTACAAAGTCAAAGTTGTTTTGCTCCGCCCCCTGATTAGAAACTGCTGTAGGTGTTATGCGTGTGACGTAGATGGTGGACAACAATGCTAGAAGATGCGCTTACGGTAATGTACAATGACAGAAAGGTTGCACAAATGCCCCAAAGACCTCCAAACATCCAGAAAGTGGTCTAAATCTGTTAACTTTAAACGATCACATTGGAAAGGACCGTCCTCTCACTCGGTCATCTGTAGATCATATCATGTCTGAAGATTATCACAGCCATGGTACGTAGGTTTTATACGACGACTGGATCTTAAGACTGATGCTGTTCAACAATATGGGCGTGTAGGAAACCAGCGAGAGGAGTTCAAGAGCCTCCGTGTACGTGGAGGTAAACCAGGTAAGCTCAGTTACTGAGCCTGCTTTAGCTGATGTTAGCTAACGTTAGCTTCACTTGGTAAGTTCTGTAGCTCAAGTTATGCTAAGCTAACGTAGTTGAATTATGAAGATTTATAAAGTCGTATAAGAGCGAGTTCGTCTTTAATCATATTTAACTGTAACTGTACCTCTATATCTGAGTTTAACTATATCTGAGTGTAGCTGGTTGCTAGGCTGTTGTCATGAATAATGTTGGTTGTTTATCTAGATACTGTTTACTCTCAGGATGAGCTGCTGTTGTGGGTGTGGTTTGACTAAAAGTATCAGGACTAAGTGATATGGTGGTCTATTTCTACATAACAGCTCTTTCAGATTCAAATTCAGAAACATCATCAGAATCTGAAGAAGCAGTTCTGGAACGTTCTCAGTCCCAGTCAGTCATAGTGCTGTTGTACGGGCGCTGTTCACTGTTGTCCACCAGTGACGTCACACGGTAGCGTTCAGGAGTTTCTTTAGCGAGCTTGGGTTTTTCCTTCAATTTAATTAAAATAATCTATTTTAGAGCAAATTAAGCAGTAAATTTAATTTTATGTCATGTTTATATATTTTCAGTATCAGTATTTTCAGTTTATAGTATTTTCAGTGAAATCACCAGGAGGGTCCATAAGTGGTGCTTAGCCATTAATAGACAAGGTTTAGTAGATGTGCCCCAAAGCCGTCGTGAGGAGTCTTCTAATTGCAAACGCACTGTGAACTCGGAGACGGCATACTTCAGTTCAGTCTTTTTCAGTGTTGATTCTGAAAACTTGGCTAAACCTGGCTGTATAATTGGAAGAGTCGCAAGAGTGTTGTTTATTATTGCCTCTCCCACCACTACTTTCATTTGTTTTCTCTCCCCTCCCACATCCACCCCTCTTCTCCAATTTCTCTTACACCTTCGAAGAACCCAACCCTACCCCACCCCCCCATCTCTTTTCTTTCTCCCCCATCAGTTTATTCTTTCAGCCTCTTCCCCTCCCCCTCAGGCTCGGCGCGCTGTACTGAAGCAGCCAGGCCTTTTCTACCGTAAACACAATCACAACTTGGAGGCCTGAATTGATTTTTTTTTTTCTCCTTCTTTTTTTTCTTCTTCTTCTTCTACCCCCCCCTCCTACCCCAGCCGTGCAGCCGCTGTGACTCAACGCTCTGGCTGCAGAGGAGGGGCTTTTAAGAGGCTTGCCAGCGCACAGTCCTTGAGCAGGATTGATGAGATTTTTTTCACTGGGCTCCACACGGCTCCACTCTTAGACTCTAATTGAAAGGATTTGACTCCAGCCACAGCTTTTGCCGTCGGGATACCCTCTCTCTTTCTCTCTCTCTCTTTCTCTCTCTCTCTCTCTCACTCTCTCCCACTCTCTCTCTCTCTCTCTCTCTCTCTCTCACTCTCTCAGTTTGAGATTGAGGTACAGTGGAAGCCAGCAGAGGGCTAATGCTCTAAAAGCTTTTTAAAATCTAATCTTGCGCTTTTTCTTTTTTGTTTCGGGGCTGTCGGCTGTACTTTGCGGCCCATCATGTGACTGCTGCTTTAGCGGCGTGGAGTTGAGTGTACATTTTGTGGCCAAAACTCCAGACCCTAAAATAGCTTGCTGTCCGAAAGGCTGATACGACATGAACTGAGTGCCGTTTACCTGCAGTCGCGCAGACCTGCGGTCCTAGGACTGGGCAAGGTGCCACTTGGGTGAAAGTTAGCCAGCTACCTATTATGACCATTGCGACCGTAAACATGTGTGAGTAAAAACCAAGACAGAAAATAATGAATGATTGAAAAAGATTGAAAGAAATAAAAAGATTGAAAGGATTTCTTGCCTGGTTTGTACATGATGTGTACTAGGGGTGCACTGAGTAGAGAAATGTGGGCTGGTATCTTCCTATGTGTTACCATTTTTAAACATGATCCATCTAGATTAGCATGTATTTCTTGTAGGGATACAAGTACAGTAAACTAAATAAAATGTGTAGTAGCTCATGATCACCTAATCGTACAGCTCTTTGAAATAGCAATCAGTTATTTTCAGTATTTGAAGGTATTGTGTGGCACTCAATCTATTTAAACTGCAGGTAATGAAACATGTTTTGTATATATGCCTAGATGTACTGAGTATATACACATATATATATATATATATATATATATATATATATATATATATATATATTTTGTTAACATGATTTATTACAGTAACTACACATTTTGTCAAATTCCCAACTCTATGATATAGTCGATAGAGAGGCCATGTTGCAGCCTTAACAAAAAGACTGGACTTGATCCAAAACCCTTAAATCCTTTAAAATGTATATTCTAAAAAGCATATGAATATGATTCTGATATCTTGCCAATATGTACATGTTTAGCCAGTTTGGCTATGTTTAACAATGTTCTTGATCTAGGGTAGTGCGATATTGACAAAAATTGATATCTGGATTTTCTGGAATTTTGTCAATAACATTAATAAATGATATTTTGCATTATTTAAAATGTTAGTAAAAGTCTTATTTTACTAATTTGTACTTCTTAAAGAATATTATCCATCAATCCATTATCTTCCACTTTATCCCACTAGTCGGGGTCACAGGGGTCTGGAGCCAATCCTAGCCTCATCGTTTGTCGGGATGGAGCCATTCCCAGCATCGTCGGTTGAAGGCATTGTTTTAGTAAATGACTCGCTGAAGTTTGCTAAGTGTCTGTTCTGCCAGACACCTTAGCTGGTTTAGGTCCGTCTTGGACAACGTGCTCCTGAAGCTGTTCATACTCCTCATACTCTGTTCATACTCCTCATACTCTGTTCATACTCCTCATACTCTCTTCATACTCCTCATATTCTGTTCATACTCCTCATACTGTCTTCATACTCCTCATACTCTCTTCATACTCCTCATACTCTCTTCATACTCCTCATACTCTCTTCATACTCCTCATACTCTCTTCATACTCCTCATACTCTCTTCATACTCCTCATACTCTGTTCATACTCCTCATACTCTCTTCATACTCCTCATACTGTCTTCATACTCCTCATACTCTCTTCATACTCCTCATACTCTCTTCATACTCCTCATACTCTGTTCATACTCCTCATACTCTCTTCATACTCCTCATACTCTCTTCATACTCCTCATACTCTCTTCATACTCCTCATACTCTCTTCATACTCCTCATACTCTCTTCATACTCCCCCCCTTTTTTTTCTCCCTTTTTGCTCTCCTTAATTTCGTCTTCCCTCTGTTCAGTTAAGATCAGATGTGGTCCTGAAAAGCAATTCATTTAAATCGTTCCACCAAGTATAAATGTTTTGGTGTTCAGACTTGGGAACAATAGAATAAGGTTTTGAGGTCACAGCTCTGTGAGGTGTGTTCCCTTCCTGCCTCGCTCTCTTCTCACTCATTCATTTTCTTTCTCTCTCTCTAAGATGGTAAAAGTCAACCAGAGGACGCAGAGGGCAGCGCCACAGTGTCTTCGTCGTTGTGTGGGGAGGAAGAAGAGCAGCCTTCATCGTCGCCCGTTTCTCCACACTCTGACGCGGGGGAGGCAGGAACATCGGCGGCTGCTGGAGGAGCTCAGAGCAGGTCAGAACCTCTCTCTGCTCTGACTCACTTCCTCACGGGGGAGGAGTGTGTTTACTGGATGTGTGTTTGAGAACTTTGTGAATGAGCGACGTTCACTGTGTTTTATAGTGGACTAAAAGCCTCTCTGACCACTTTGGTGGAAAAGATTCAGGAGAGAAATTTGATACTGATATGAAATCTGCAATGTTTTTAACTCCTGACCTCAATCATAATTAGAATACTAATTAGACAAGGTACCTTGATTTACTTAAACAATGTCTGAATAACTGTTGCTGTGTTACTGTCTTCCTATTATTGTTATTATTGTTATTATGGTTGGTGATTGGGTGCTGATGTTAAGCTAGCCAGTGCTGCATTGGTGGATGGGTGGAACAAAGTGGGTGCTGATGTTAAGCTGGCCAGTGCTGCATTGGTGGGTGCTGATGTTGAGCTAGCCAGTGCTGCATGGGTAGGTGCATAGAACAAAATGATTATTCTAAGAACCGTGATTGTCTGCCCCCTGTCCCATATCCTACTCTATATATATATATATATATATATATATATATATATATATATATATATATATATATATATATATATATATATATATATATATATATATATATATATATATGTGTGTGGTGTGTGTGTGTATGTATATATATATATATATATATATATATATATATATATATATATATATGTGTGTATATATATATATATATATATATGAAAGGTATATACGTCTCCTTTAACTGCTGCTGATGTGTTCTCACTGAAACCAGTTGCTACTGTATACAGCTTTGGTGTCTTATCTCAGAGTTCAGTAGTTTTGATGTATTGCCTGTAGTCGGAAGGTCTAATTGCTCTGGTGGTTTTGGTGCTCTGGTTTAAGCATTGTCTTAGAAACTCTAGCCAGACTTGGTGCTCTTTGGCTGTGATAGGTTTTTATCTGATGCTTCTGTTTTCTTGATCTGTGTGTCTAAAGAAGCCAATCAGAATTCAATGTCTAGATGTTTGGTTGTATGAAATTTTGGTCGAGTGATTTAGTGATTTGAGCTTCCAGCAGGTTAATTAGCCAAGAATTAATTACAGGCACAAATCAGTATGTGTTGTTGTTGCACCCCAACATGGGCACTAGATTGTTTTATTGTAGAGCACATTCACCTTAGATGTCCTGTGTGTTTGGCACGATGCTTTTTGATTTAGTTTATTCCCAAACTGAATAAAAGCAAGTGGACTTAAATGGTCCGTCAACTCTTACTCTTCTGCCCGGCCTCTTCGCATATGAATGTTTAAATCCTTGTCTTTTCTTCATTGCATATTTTGCCGTAGCGCCGCGTGTACCGAAGTCTGACGTACTAATGACATTAAATGGCTGTTTTGACTGTAGGTTTCTCCATTAGCCACACGCTTTAAATGGAAGATTACAGAATGTATTATTCATTATTGAATTATTCAAATTGAATAATGTCTGTGTGCTGCCAGTGTCAAAATCAGCGCCCTCAATTATCAGCGTTTATCAAGAACCATGTGAAGGCTTTAAATGTCAACGGGGGGTTAATACACAACTGCACACTGAGCTCTGTGTGTGTCCCTGTGTGTCGGGCTTTGTCATCCGTGTTTGTTTCAGTGTGTAGCGTGAGACGTGATGAAGACCGGAGCTGGATCAGGATTAAGTCTCATCCAGTATCTTGGGGGAAATGTAGTTGTTCTTGCGTTGTTAAATATAGGCCCTTGTATGTAACAGGTTGGAGCATCAGCCCTTGAGTGCTCAGTTAACAAATCAAGGTGCCAGTAAAAAAAACAAACAAAAAAAACCACGGAAATAACTGTGTTGTTTGCAAATGATATCATGTCAACTGCAGATGGTCGTTTTCTGCCCAGGGAGCAAGTCCTCAAAATGCTCAGGATTTGTGCCATTTATGGTAGCTCAAATTGATCTACTCAAGAAACCACAAGGTGCTTTTATCAAGTACCAAAAGTTGTTCATGAGGGAAGAATGCAAGAAATTGTCCAAGAAGCGCTATCAGAAGTGATCTTCGTTTGCGGTGGGGACGAAGTCGAAGGCAGCTTTCTATTCCCCAGCTCCTATTCAGATTTAAGTGTTGAGGCGCATGTATGCTCAGCGTTATATATGGATACACACAGAGCTTTCTGTCCGTACTCTGCGTTCTTTTCATACATTGTTTGCATGTCTTTGGAAAGCTTACAGGTTAGGGGTGTAAAAAAATATCGAAATATTATGTTTAGTGATACTGTATCGATTCTAAAAAAACAGTATCTATACACATATTCCTGGCAGACAGCGAATCATTGTGTGTTGTGTTTAAACGTCTGACCACTAGATGGCAGTGTTGTAATCCATTTTCGGCTCCACTCCAACATTAACAAGCAGCACAAGGGTGCAATGCTATTGTAAGCATTGACAAATCTGTTCATATAGTAGTGTGTTTCAAAAGTAGGGACCAGGAGGTTAAGTGGAACAGGAAAACTGGTAAATAAGAAGCTGATTTCGACTTTGTGCTGCTGGAAAGAGTGGAGTATTACATTTTGCCAGTTCCAGTGTCTGGTTTGGTAATAAATTTAAAATCTATGTTAAATAATCAACTGTACTGTTAATGTCATGGAAATGAATGTTAGTTGCTGGGTTAATTCGCAGGATTGTAGTGCTTGAGGTGGACCAAACTGCAGGGCTGTGACTCTATTATACCTGGGCAATAGTGTGCTGTAGTCAGATATCGGTGATGATGGCCACGTGATCCAATACTGATATCTGACACACAACAATCGCGCCCGTGGCTTCAGAATTTCATGAAATGTTCTGAAATCGAAAGTATAGATACGCTGCAGAAAGTGAAGACACGATGACCCTCAAGTACAGAGGCCAGTTTTCTTACATCACAACAACATTCACAAAGCTTGCAGTTCTTCTCAGAAACACTGCAGTCCAGGGAGAAGGTCTCAGCAGGTGAAAGAGGCGTGTGCTTCTATACACACACATACGTCTCCACAGGAGAGAGGAGGTTTTCTGGTGTGAGAGACCTTCAAATGTAGCCTTTCTAAGATGTCTTCTTTAATGCAGCGTTTTCAGAAATGCCCATCACTTTACTGGCGCGCCAAGTCTTATTTTTTTTTTTTTTACATTCACCTGCCGGAGGTGGGGTTGTGAGATGTCTGTTTTGTCTCAGTATTGCGTGAAATATTATTTAGTACTGTTTAAGTGTTTTTGAGTAAATCAGAATCAGGTTAATGGGAAAATGCTTGGATAAATACAAAAGGAGTAACACTGAACAAGAGAATTTCATAAGCAAGTTATGTTATGTACCCAAATATCTACTGTGACAGTCACTTTAAGTGCTTTAATACCAGGCGCATGTGCACTGCAAAGTATGTACTCATGCACGAGACAGAGATGCCAACAGGTATACACTTGCTATGGTAGTTAGCTGTAGGTTGTAGCCCGTACATTCTGCCAACTGCTGTTATCCTGGATTGTGATGAGTGGAGTGCAGGTGCTCCCCAGCCCAATAAATGGTCTCCCTTGCACCGCACCTCTTTTGTGTCCTCTTTGGAGAACAGGTCTTTTACCTATCCACCCAGTATAATCTCTCTCCTTGCACTGCCCCCATGGTCTGCAGCGGTATTGCTCAGTGTGCACTCGCAGCAGCCTGTACTAAAGTATGAAGTAGTGAGTGGGTAGAGTCGAGGCGTTCTGAGTGTTATTGTCTTCCCCCAGTCAGTAGCGTACTCGATAATGTCAGCTCACACATTAACACACCAATTAAGATATTATCCTAGAAGATATACATCTCACACCCCTAACTCAACATGTAACCCATGTCTCTGCCCAGACCATTTGAGGTGATGTAGAGTGCTACTGCAGGCAGGCTGTTGCAGAGTTATTGGAGTGGAAGATGTGGGGAAAGATTTTGGTAGATAAAGCAACAGTTATTATATTCGTAGTTATAGTTATTATATAAGTATGAGAAAAATGTAGAACGGAGAGAGAGAGAGAGGGATTTCTTCTCCAAACAGCGTAGTCTCTGATGAACTTGTCTGTGTATGTTCTCAACTGCTAAATATGCTGTTACACGTTTGTTTATTCCCTGTTGTTTATTTATCCACCCCACTGCCGCCCGCACGCGCACACATTAAATCCGAAATGAAGGCAGATAAAGGCCGTCAATACGTCTGGCAGTAACTGAGTGAAATCAGTGATAGAAGCAACTGCTGCACGGAAGAAGGCTGATGAATTGACTGGACGCCTATCTGGAGACTTTATTAATGGCCTCCTCTTTCTGCTTCCACACCTTTTTATTTATTTATTCTCCTCATCCTGCCTTCTTCAGCAGCTTCCCGTAGCACAGACAGCCCAGCTCACTTCAGAATGTGGAGTTAATGTACAGTTTTATTAATGATTTCGCTTCAGTCAAGAGCAAGATACAGGCGTTTTTATAACCTCACCTAAACTAAAACTAGTCAGTTGATGTATCATCAGAGGGTCTCTTGTGTTTATTATTTTTTGTTTTCCTCTTTGTGTTTGTGAGCCGATAAAATCACAACAGTATTTACATTTTATTCTTACCATTCAGTCCTGCAGGCAGTGATGCATTAATGGTATTAAAACCCAGCTGCAGCGCCACGATTATAGTCCTCTTGTTCAAATGCAGCTTTAATGCATCACTTCTATTTGTAACTTCTAACTTTTGAAGAATGAAGCACATAGATACAGGGCTGTGTACTGGCAAAAACCGGGCAATACAATACGAAGCATGATCATTGATCAGTGATCATGATTTAATATATTGCAAGCAAAGTGAAATATTGTGATTTTTTTTTTTTTTTTTTTTTTTTTTTTTTATAAATCCTACTATTAAAACACACCACTATATGAACAGCCTCTTTTCTTATTGTCTGATAATTTAAAATTTGGGTCTAAAGCAGGCTATTGAGGTGTAACCAGTCATTCACAATGGTTTGCTGTGAAATAGTTAATCGTAGAGCAGCAGTGGTGGTGATGGGAACCAGGGGTCACCATGTCCACAATGCAAATAAAGCCTTTTTTGTTTATTTATTTTGTTTTGGTTTTTTTTTACCAAAACAACCTGTGAACCTACACGTGTCTTCTGAGAGTTTAATATGTAAATAATGATTAAACTAGTGTTAAACCTGGGAAAAAGCTTTTCTTTTGTAACTACTAAAACAAAAATGTATTTATTTTAGACCAAAACCTTCTAAACCTTTGGTTTCTACAACCACTGTCAAAAATTCACTTTCAATCTGAAGAATTTCGTTTATATCTTGATTTAGTTATTAGTAATGCCCTTGAAAGATCTGAAATTCAACTTTAAAGTGCTCCACTCATTGCTTAGGTGTCTGTGCTCATTTAGCTAACAAGGCCAGATGGAATAGAGGGCCGAATGCCAACATAACAAACAAATACTTAAGTGTTCAGATTATTTGGGCCAGTCTTAAAAAATAATTAGCCAGAAAGTGAGGATATCTCATTTACTAGCCATTAAATACTTGGAGGGTTAAGACAACGGTTGAGTAACTTGTAAAGATGTGAGCTTTAAACGCTCTTTTCAGTGCAAATACTGCGTTGCTCCAAGAGACATGGCACGCAGAGTGGGTAGCTGTTTACAAGACTGTTTCCCATCAGATAGATTAAAACCGTTGGACGGAAGTATGTCCATATGGCCGCGCGGACAGCCAATCAAAATGCAGCTGCTGACAAATTCCCAGTAGTTGTGGCCAGCTTTATGTGCGGTACATACCAGACACTGTGTACATCTGTGCATACACGGCTATCAGGAATTATGCTGATTGCAATTTGCTTTTTGATGCCTTTCCAGTTTCATTCATGATCCAGATTAGCATGTTTGGTTCCACCGTTGGTGTGTAGTGAGTGCGGTCAGGCACTCCTGTACGTGTGAGCAGAGCGTCTGAGGCCGAGACTAGTCTAGCTTGTGCTGTTCTGGTTGTTTAGCAGTGTTTGGTTTCTGGACCATCCATGTGTTTGTAAGCAGAAGAGGAGATATTTTACAGTTTGAATTTGATTCTGTTGTATTGAAAAAGTTTTTTTGAGGTTTTTGTTATTTCTTGACATTTAAACCAAAAAAAGTATTACAACCTGAACGTACAGAATGTCACCAATTGCAGATGTAATTTGTTGAGTGGCTAATTATGTAATTAAGAAACGATAACTTTCTAGAAGATGGAAAACGTTCTGAACATTTTAGCTTGCTTTTTAGCTCGCTTGCTTCTTCAGCAGCTTCCTGTAGCACTAACAGCCCAGCTCATTTCAAAACTGTACTGTTGTATTAATGATTTTACTTCAGTCAAGGGCAAGATACAGGCGTTTTTATAGCCTCACCTGAACTGCCAGTAGTCAGCTAACATCCTTAGACGTATCTTTCCTTTTATGTATTTGTGAGCAAATAAAATCACAACATTATTTACATTTCATTATTACGACTCAGTACAGTAGGCAGTAGGACTGTGTATTGGTAAGAACCTGGCAATACAATACCTATCATGATAGTCACAATTCAATATATTGCAATATTGCAGTGCTATATTGTGATTTCTCTTATCCTACTATTAAAACACACCACTATATAAACAGGTTTGCCAGTGCTTACAATAGCACTGCACCCTTGTGCTGCTTGTTAATGTTGGAGTGGAGCTGAAAATGGAGTACAACACTGCCATCTAGTGGTCAGAGGTTCAAACAACACACAATGATTCACTGTCAGCCTATTTGTGTATGGATACTGTGTTTTTGAGAATCAGTACAGTATCACCAAACATAATATCCTGATATTCGATATTTTGATATTTTCCTACATCCCTAATAGGCGGTGATGTATTAATGGTCATCTAAAGCCCAGCTGCAGCACCTTGATTATAGTCCTCTTGTTAAAATGTAGCTTTAACTCGTCACTTCCAAAACTTTTGAAAAATGAAATACATATATATGATACTGTGGTGGGTTAACCTTAAAAATATTGGTTTATTTGTCATTACTGGTTTAGTTGTTTTCATTGAATTTAGCTATGGTCCACTTGTCACCTCCTTCAAAACATAAAGAGCAATGTTTTTAAATGGTGGACATAAAGGGGACCAGAAAAAAACAAGACAACAGTAATATTAGTCTAAGAGTTAATCCTGCTGAGATTCGTGTTTGATGTTGCACCAGCGTCTTTCCCTGTTCTGACCCGTGTGCGTGCTTGTGTTCCTCCTCCAGTGAGCATCTGTGCGCGTTCTGTTACTGCGGCGCTCGCAGTCTACTCGGTCAAGGCGAGCTGAAGCTCTTCAAGGCCACACCGGGCTTCGAGGCCAAAACAGAGGGACGCAACCATGACGACAGGAGTTCGACCGCCAGCCAATCAGGGAGGAGCAGAGGCCCGGAGAGGTGAGCCAATTGGTTGAGAGTGGCCAGGCTTGTTGGGTTTGCTTTGGCTTTGATGGACTGGGATCTCGTCAGCTGAGACGAGTGCAGTGAGATGAGTGCTCGTGGAGGGCTCCTGCGCTCGCTCCGACACCATATCAGTGTTGGCGCAGATACTAGCACTTACTGGGTTGTTACTGAGGGAGTGAACATTAGAGAGACTTGTGGAAAGAACTGCTGGGGTAATTAATGCCTACAGTCTCAGACCTTCATGCCCACTAACCCCACCTATGATGCATCTCTTGTCAATCAGCTGCGTCATGCAGTAGCAGTGTCTTGTAAGCTCGGAGGTTTAGGGTTGAATGAACAGGACGCATAGATGCGAAAAGTCAGGTCTACATTTATAGGCTTTGCAGATTATTGTCTTTCTGAACATATACACCTTGTGTTGTTGAGATCAGCAATCTTGCGGTTCCCATACATCCTGGAATGTTCTGGAAATCTATAGACTAGTTTATATCTCTCTGCTGGTCTGGGAACGTCTCCGTATCCCTGGAGGAGCTAGAGGAGGGGAATGGAAAGAGGGATATCTTGGTGTCTTTGCTATGCCTGCGACCCAGATCCCCAAAAAAGCGATAGATAATGGATGAATGGATGGAAATGAATGATGTTTGCAAATATTAGTCTCCTGAGATCACTAAGATTCACATATTCAGATTTTAACCCGTATTTTAACCAGTTGTGAATTTTTAGCGAATCTTAACCAGCCACGTTTTCAGTTGTCTGTCCATTCATACCTGTCCATTCGTTTTAGATCACTACCAGCCAGACGTTTTAGATACACTACCAGCCAAACGTTTTAGATACACTACCAGCCAAACGTTTTAGATACACTACCAGCCAAACGTTTTAGATACACTACCAGCCAAACGTTTTAGATACACTACCAGCCAAACGTTTTAGATACACTACCAGCCAAACGTTTTAGATACACTACCGGCCAGACGTTTTAGATACACTACCGGCCAAACGTTTTAGATACACTACCAGCCAAACGTTTTAGATACACTACCAGCCAAACGTTTTAGATACACTACCAGTCAAACGTTTTAGATACACTACCAGCCAAACGTTTTAGATACACTACCGGCCAGACGTTTTAGATACACTACCGGCCAGACGTTTTAGATACACTACCGGCCAGACGTTTTAGATACACTACCGGCCAAACGTTTTAGATACACTACCGGCCAGACGTTTTAGATACACTACCGGCCAAACGTTTTAGATACACTACCGGCCAAACGTTTTAGATACACTACCGGCCAAACGTTTTAGATACACTACCGGCCAAACGTTTTAGATACACTACCAGCCAAACGTTTTAGATACACTACCAGCCAAACGTTTTAGATACACTACCAGCCAAACGTTTTAGATACACTACCGGCCAGACGTTTTAGATACACTACCGGCCAGACGTTTTAGATACACTACCGGCCAGACGTTTTAGAGAAGTTTGTGTTCTGACTTAAATGTCTAAAAGCCTCAAAGATTGCCTTGGTAAAAATCCTAGATATTGAATTTTTTAAGTCAGCGGTAACTCAGGGTTTGCACGAACACTGAAGCACAGACCCCAGCATGAGACCATACCTGACCGTGCCTGGGTGATATTGCTTAATATGAGACCCGCCCCTAAACCGGCTTGCACATATTAAGGTGGTTTATCTCTGACATGGTTTTACCACACTTGGCTTTGCTGCTAAACGCTTGATGTACAGAAGCTGCTGAGATAAAATGTGTATTTTACTCATGATCTGGAATACAAAACACTGTTTATTATCAGTATGTATTTTTGTATTCTTGATGGATAACAGCGCCCCATTTTGCTCAATGGCTGACCCCACTGAGCTAAAGTTCTTCTCGCTACTATTGCTGCTGCCAAAACTCATTCACCGTCAAATAATTCTGAGGTGGTTTGTTTGTTTACATTGCAGTGCAGGCTTGTACTCAGTGCTGTTAGACGTACTGCAGTAGCTCAGATCTCTTTGTCAGAGACCACATTATAATCCCAAACTGGGCTGAGCTGTGAGTTTTAGCGTTGCCAAATTAGTAGAACTCTATAGCGCCTCCTTTTCAGACTAGACAAAGACAAAGGTGTCCTGTTAATGAGTCTGAGTTTTTTACTCTACAGTGCTTTCTTGACTCTTTACAAACCTAGCAGTGAGTATAGCGAGTCCGGTCGTTTACACACAAAGACAACAAGAGTGCTCGCTGATAGCTCTGTCCGTTCTGTCTCCTACTCCTCCTTTTTGCTTTTCTTTGCTAGCATCCTCTGTGTTAGCCAGCGATTAGCCAGCAGCCATGTGAAGTCCCACAGAGCAGGATGTGAGCGTCCGGGCCCAGCATGAGCTCGGCCCAACAAAGGACCCTCCCCGGCCTCCTTGGACAGCTGCCTAATTTGTCTCAGCTCTTTGGAGCCAATCAAACGTCTCCCGGGGGTCTCGATGACGTAATGCCCAAAGAGCATAGTGCTGGCAGCCAGCCAACACAGCCCAGCTTTGTCATCTCTGGATTCGTACAACCGGTCAGCCGGTTTCAGTCTGAGCCACCGAGACACAAACAAAAGTAGTTGTTGCTGGTATTTTGGTACAATGATAATTGCTGGTGCTATAGTAGTAGACATCTGGAGTTTGGTTACATTTGCATTGGTCGGCTGTCCTGATCTGTATGATTTTACAGATCCAGATGATCCTGACAGCGTACGCTTGCTAGTTAATAGTAGATCACTGTCTAGGGTGGGTGCCAGAGCTTTCTGCCTGAACATACTGTGATACTGTTGTTACTGAGCATGCGTATAAATGCTGGAAGTGGTATTATTTGGGTGGTGTGTTAGTGTGTGTTTTGCTGGTGTGAGTGGATCAGTGTTTTAAACACCTCCGTGTCACTGCTGGACTGAAAATAGTCCACCAATCAAAACTATCCAGCCAACAGCATCCTGTGGGCAGCGTCCTGTGACCACAGATGACGTACTGGATACAGATACAGCTAAAGATGAGCCATCTGCGACAACGTTGGCGTGTCTAATAGGGCTGTGTATTGGCAAAAACCTGGTGATACAATATGTATTCAGTATGTATTCAGTATAAAGTGATATATTGCCACTATATGAACAGGTTTATCAGTGCTTACAATAGCATTGCGCCCTTGTGCTGCTTATTAATGTTGGAGTGGAGCTGAAAATGGATTACAGCACTGCCATCTAGTGGTCAGAGGTTTAAACACAACACACAATGATTCACTGTCTGTCAGAAATCTGTGTATTGATACTGTGTTTTTAAGAATTGATACAGTATCATGAAACATAATATCTCGATAGTCAATATTTCGATATTTTCTTTCATCCCTAGTGGATGAAATAGAGTGGATAGTGAGTGGACACAATATTTAATCACTCCAGCAGTACTGCTGTGTCTGATCCACTTACACCAGCACATCACACACTTAGCACACCACCACCACGTCAGTGTCACTGCAGTGCTGGGAATGACCCACCACTTAAATAATACCTGCTTTGTGGGGGTCCTGTGTTGGTCCTGACCATACAAAGAAGCAAATGAACTATAGTCTGTAATTCTAGAACTACAGAGTGCTCCTATATGGTCAGTGGAGCTGATATAATGAGTGTAGATACAAGGAGGTGGTTTTAATGTTGCGTCTGCTTGGTGTCGACAGTGAGACTGATAGAGAGACAGACAGGTTCCATTAGCTAGCTGTTTAAAAGTGTCCTCGTGTCTTCGTACCTTTCCCTTCCAGTAGACTGACCGTGAAGAGACATTAGATATGAGGCTTACGATGATGTCTTAATTTTTTTTTGCAGTTAGTAATTTCTTAACAACTGGCTTATCAATCAGTGACGCCATGGCGATAGATGGCCCCTCGCGGCTAAATTAAACCGGTTATGAGTCAGTGCCTCCAGCCACTGAATGTCAAGTGTGAATTAGCACTCTTTTTCTCTCACTTCTTGCTCGCGATGGAGAGACAGCAGATAGAGCGTATTCAGATGAACGCAAATGCAGAGTGCTGTCCTTCAGAGGCATCTCAAAGGCCATGCCAAACTGCTGACATTTACTGCGCTGTTTGTTTTCTGAGGCTCATTTTGTTTTTTTTTCTTCTCCTTTTTCTTTGCTGGCTTCCTTTGTCTTATTAGACATTAACCTGAGGCCCATGTGCCCCAGTGTCATTGTTAATATTGTGCTTTCTATTCCTGAACTGTGCTGCCTTCTGTAGCTTTTTACCGTTCAGGCTCCACTTAAAGCTTATTGTAATTTTTGGGGACGTCAGTTTATTTTATTGTAAACTGTTTTTGGCCAAAACAGTCTTAAGGAAGGTTTCAGGGAATGAATAAAAAGACACCCTTTGAATTACTACGAATACACAGCACCATGACATTGTCACTGCTGTGCTGGGAATCAACCACCACTCAATAGTATCTGAATAATAGCGACCCTGTGATCAGAAACTGCCCAGTAATTAACTGGCGTGGGTTGTGGGGTCTGAGCTGCAGATAAGCTATATATTCTGTAACTCTACATCAGTTTAATTGGCTGGTATGGTGGGGTTCAATAAAAGTGGAATATAAATAGAAATGCTTGACTGTTTTGAACAATTAGATATTTAAGATTAAGTCATTCAGATTGGTCTGAATTAAAATACTGTCAGAATTGTTCACAGTTGTAGTGATCGAATGTCTGGAAGCTGAGGTGGTTGCATAAAACAGTAATAAATAAACGGCCTGGTGCCAGAGACATTATTTTAGGACAGATTTGAGATGGGAATTTGGCCTAAAGTGTATTTTAAAGTTAATTTATGGTGGACGATACATTGTGTTGTAAACAAAATAATTAGTTTTAGCTTTAACTCTATTTTACCATCATCAGCAGTACAAAACAAACTCTAAAGAAGGAATCTTTACTGGTGGGTTTGAAAATATCATATAAAATGGCTATTTTTGTGCTGTGGACATGGCGACTCCTGGTTCCCAACACTACCACTGTAAAGAAATCTGCTTCAGCAAGTCCATCTACCAAACCATGTTGAACAAATTGATTTTGTTAACATCTCAATGAAAAGTCAGTTCTGCACAGTGGAGATGATCATAACAGTACAGCTGCTATACACGAGCACTTTAATCATCCTGTGTGGAACCTAAGACTGTTCTCGGTACCGCGGGAGCTTTAAAACACGTAGCGGCTTCTCAAACGACTCTCTGCTAAAATATATAGTCCACAAACTGTCCCGAGTTCTTGTGTGTGTGAGGCGTGTAGGCCACGTGTCATTTGTGCCTCTAAAAGTCAGAGCGTAGACTCTTAGTCTTTAACTGTTTATAGATCACATGCGTTTAAGCCTCACCCCATATATATGTGTATATATATATATATATATATTTTTTTTTTTTTTTTTTAAATTCCTTACACACTCACATTAGAGTAATCTAAAAATTATTTGTCAGATTAATTGACTAATCTAGGATTGTTGGATTAATCGATTAAGAAATTAATCTTTGCAGCCCTAATATAGACACATTTTAATTCATCTTCTTCTCCGTTCTGTAGTGCTGGAGCAGATGAAGCAGGCGGCAGGTCCTGGGATGAGCTCCACCATGTGGGTCTGCCGGACAACATAGACATCTATTCTCTCTTCGATGAGTCAGGTAAGGCCTTGACTTCTTATAGGATTATTTGTTCAGATCTAGACATATAAAGAATTCCTTTCATTGGGAGCTTGAACTTTGTGTGGTTATGCTTGTTTGTCTTTTTTTTCTTTAGTGTGAAACTTGTGTGGGTTTAGTACATGGTTGTGTCTTTACATTACCATTTTACAGCCTCTATTCATCCAATAAATAAAGAATAACAAAGGCTATATCAGTTACTGTGCCTTTAAGACTGCCCTGTGTTGTGCCTAGTTCTGAATGTATTGAATGTAGCAGCGCTGTGTATCACTTCAGCGGGAGTGGGAGGAGCTAAACATCTGCCGACTGAATAAGCAGTTAGATGTACATGTGTTCATGGTTGTGACTTCGTAACTTGGTTTCTATGTATGGAAGGCATAGGTTTATTTGGTCTGTTCTTTTGTTTGCTGTGCCTGTAGGTCAGTGTTGGGCACATCAGCGGTGTGCTCTGTGGTCAGAAGGTGTGTGCCAGGCAGAGGACCAATCACTGCTCAACGTGGACAGAGCCATCCACTCAGGGAGCACAGAGGTAAGTTTTTATTGAGCTGTATTA
Organism: Megaleporinus macrocephalus; assembly: GCA_021613375.1. NCBI lineage: Eukaryota > Metazoa > Chordata > Actinopteri > Characiformes > Anostomidae > Megaleporinus > Megaleporinus macrocephalus. The sequence goes on from CM038708.1 coordinate 42,843,804, forward strand.
CTGAGCTAAACAGTGACGTCATATCACACATACACAGAGTGAGAGAGTCTTAGAGAAATGCTGCTTTAGTGCATCACCACCAGGGGTGTGCAATATATAGCGTCTATGATAATATCTTTATTGCCATGTTGACGTTGTGTGAGCTGACGTTATTGAGTACGCTACTCACTGAGGAAAAAAACACAATAACAATCAAAACGCCTCGACTCCACCCACTCACTGCTTCATGTTTTAGTACAGGGTGCTGCGAGTGCGCACTGAGAGTGCCCATACTGTGTGCCAGCATAGGCTAATGCTAACATAGCTGCCTAAACAACACACCTAAAGCTGAAAGTGAGTGAACACACTGCGCCGGGTGAAGAAACTCAGATACCGCCAGCCTCGCAGTCTACTGCCTCAGATTTAACTCCTAGACGAGGATCATCTTCACTCGTGTGGAGCTGGTCTGGATCTGAAAAGACTGACGTTGCTTAGAAGACGACAGTTTACAGACTTTGTAAGAAAGCAGCCGTTAAAGATCTACACAGCTAACCTGTTCATCATCTCCCAACATACTGCCGGAGAGTATGAGGAGAGTATGAGGAGAGTATGAGGAGAGTATGAGGAGAGTATGAGGAGAGTATGAGGAGAGTATGAGGAGCATGAAGAAAGTATGAGGAGTATGAAGAGCTTCGGGCATGTGCTGTCCAAGACAGATCTAAACCAGCTAAAACACACACTCAGCAAACTTTAGCGGAGTCTTTACTTAAAGAGGAACCTTCAAACGATGACGCTGAGACTGGCTCCAAACCCCAGTGACCCCGACTAACGGGATAAAGCGGAAGTTAATGGATGTATGGATAATAATATCCTTTAAGAAGTGCAAACTTGTAAAATATAAGACTTTTACAAACACATTTTTAAATAATACACAATATTGTTTATTATTGTTAATTGGTGCCCACAAAGCAGGAGAAGCCTATGAGAAGATAGCAAGAGGTCTTGAGCCGTTTCTTTGGTCCGTAATATAATAAACAAGTGGCAGTTGACAGCAGTGGTGGAGGTCAAGTTGAGGCCTGGAAGACCAAAAAACACAATGTTCTGAGAGAACTGGTTGTAGCATCGATAGAAAGGCAAATCAACACCCCCGTTTGACTGGAAGAGGTTTAGCAGACTGGAGTGGTGGAGCATTGTTCCACTGTGCAACTACAAACTACACAAATATCACCTCCATGGAGTTTCATCAGAACACCTTTCCTCAGCACAGTATCCAGCTTCAGAAGTTTATAAAAAAATATCTAAACCTGATACCATTTAGTAGCAAGTCCTGTGGATTTATTGATGAGCAGTGAGGAAAAGGTATGGAAAAGGAGGAAAAGGTGAATTTAATGAGAAGAACTGTTAAGCTCTGGAGTGCGTCAGCGCTTGTGCTGCAGCCAGTGGCCTTCGGAACATTTTACTGGTAAATGGGAATTCCAGAAGCAAACAGAGCATCAGCTGTAAAAGAGGATAGGATCATGAAAAGACAGGATAATGACTGTAAACCCGGGGTGCCCAGACTTTTGCATGCTAGTGTAATCGGAATGCATACATAATCATTGCGGTCACTAGGAATAGGAAGGCTTGCATTAAAGAAACAGTGTAGCTAAAATTTACACAAATTTCCTTTTGTATCATATTTTACTGTGTTAAATTAACTAAAATGGTCTAAAATTTGAACCAAGATTCAGCGTTCACTGGGCTGAAATCCTTTAAATTACAGTATAGGTCAACTCGAAGTAGCTTAATACTGAAGTCTCTGCTGTTCATAGGACAACACTGAGTAATACGTTAAAACAGTTAACATTAATTAAATTATTATCATTATATTAAATTATTACAGCGTTTTCTGTGTCAGAGAGCAGTTGGTCGTCCAGGGCAGTGATTGACATTAGTGTTGCACCGATACCGGCACTTACACACAGTATCAGTATCGGCAATAGAGAGCGCCGATACCATGAAGCTTATTGACTAAATGGCTGCACTTGTTTCTGCCTTGTGACAATTTATTTATTCATAGCTCTGTACAGTTACTCAACCAGTAAATGGTGTTCTTTAAAGGTTATTATATCTTATTCAGGATAAGACATAAGAATACAGCATATAAAAAGTGGAACACTATAAATATCAGGATTTATAGCCATATATCGAGCATTTAAGTCAGAGTTGGTATCAGTATCGGTACTCTGTATCGGCAGATACCTGAAAAGCTGGTAACGGTAAGGAAAAAGGGATATCGGTGCATCCCTAATTAACATCATTATTATTTGCACTTTGGCTCCAGTTTGTTTCTTAATTTCAAGTCTGCAGTGACTGTAGATGACCTGCTTGTTAGAACTTTCTGCTTCTGTTTTGTGTTCTGCGTAGAGAGTGGAGTTTGTAAGGTGCTGTCAGATCTGTAGTGGAGAACTTCTTGGGTGTTGTGTCTTCTCTTGATGCTCTGCATGAGCAGACATTATAAATGGCCTGGCATATGTCCCTCATAGGAGCCGTGAAATGGTTCCACAGAGCCGAGATCTTGACTGTTTGCTCAGTCTGTTTGCTGCTGCTCAGTTTGAACACTCCATAGCTGACTGGCAGAGGAGAGCGAAAGAAGCGAACCACCACTATTTCTCATTTTCATCACATTCAGTCAGAGACCACCAGGACAGCAAGTAAAAAGATGTATTCAAAGCTGCAAAGAAAATTGGACTCCCAGCAAGACCTGCTAGACCATCGAACCTGTCGCCGTCAGATAAACAGTACTTACAGCAACAACACGTCTAGTGATCTTTGTTATTTATGAAGCTGTATGACGGCAGTCCTCACTTTTAAGAAACAATTAAAAATGTATCTCTTGCCGTTATATTAAAACTCTTAATATCTTAGTATTTAAACTTATCTGTGGCTTTATTAAGCACTTTGAGCTGCCACTGCTTTGAAAAGTGCTCTGTAAGTAAAGATTATTATTATATTATTGTTATTATAATATTGTTATCTACATATGAAAAAAATTCAGGCTTCTGTTAAGCTTGTTTTTGGCCGTCCTTCAGTGCTGAAATGTTTGGAACAGGTAGTGCTGCTGCGAGACAAGTTTTAAGTACAGCACAAATTAAAATACTGTAGCACTGAAATAAACTTTAATAATTTAATAATTATTAATCTATATTAAAATCAATATGCCTTGACATGGTGTGTATGTATTATACAGTACTTATAGCTTACATCTTTATTACTGAAAAGTGATTCCTATGTTCTTGGCGGTGTAAACTGAAACACAAACACACAGTAGGCGTCTTTGACTTCTGCTGTATTATTTCTTTTATTTTGTTTTTTCTGCGTCCCTATATGGCGGAGTATCAACTGTTATTGTCAGTCGTTATCTACATAGTCTGTCCAGTTTAAATGCAAAACTAATGAAGCTAACTGGTGACACTGAACATGCCTCATGCTGACCTTACACTATGAAGTCTTGGCTCATGCAAATAGTGAGAGCTCTTTTCACCACCAAACAGGAAGCCGCGAGGCAAGTACAGGAATGTCTGGCAGGTAAAGGAGTTAGACATGGAGGGGAGTCTGGTGAAGGTTCTCCTGCGGTTCTCCTGGACTGTACAAAAGGAGGAGAAACTGGTGGAGCTGTAGAGTGAGCAAGAGTGCCTCTTTGATGTGTCTTTTTATTTATACCACAACAGGGTGGAAGAGGAAAAAAGGTGGGCAGAAATCGCTCATGCCCTATTTATAATATATTTATATTTATAATATTATGTATAATATTGTCGCTGTCCAGTGAAAAACAGGTATCTCCAAAATGGCAACTTTACAGGAGAGAACAAAAACTGTCTTCACTTTCAGTGTAAGTCAATGGAACCAGAATTTTTCAAAGTTATTTTGGAGCATTTCTGTTTGTCCATTCATCATGCAACACCCCCCTCCCCCCCAATGTAAACGACAGCTGCTGCATTTAACTGATAAAAATGTATAACAAATGGCGATTGAATGGAGAAAATTGATTTTTTTATTGGACATCAACTATGTATAATATATATCTAAAATCTATTATAATATATATTATATATAGTTGATGTATTATATGTAGTGGAATTATATATAGTTGAATGAAAAGATTGAGTTTTTCATTGGACATCAAAAATATATAATATATATCTAAAATATATTAATTATATTTTATATTATATATATGTGTGTGTGTGTATATGTATATTATATTTTATGTAATGAATGTTTTATTTGGTTGTTGTTTTTAGTGGTGGTGATGTTGTTTTTAGTCCTAGTATTGTGTATTTTTAAGTTTCTTCTTTGTGCAGCACTTTGATCAACTAACGTTGTGTTAAATGTGCTCTATAAATAAATTGACATTGATATTATAATATATATTATATATAGTTAATGTTGAATTATATATACTTGAATGAAAAAAATTCGTTTTTCATTGCACATCACATCAACTACATCAACTATATATAATATATATTATATCTAAAATATATTATAATATTATAATCTAATAATGTTATAGTATCATATATAATAATAATCTAAAAAGGAATCGAGTTGCTGTCGTGTAAATAGTGGCTCTGAAAGATCCCCAGTCTTTGCAAAATCATAGCCTGTGACTAGTCTTTAGATGTGAGAGGGTGTCAGACCCTTGCACGTCTTTTCAGAGTCTTTTAAAAGTCTTCTAGTGTAAAGTAAGCATTAGCTGACTGACTAGATTTGGGCTAATGAAGGAAGTTGTGTAAAATTGGATCTCTCTGAGAGTCCTGAACAAAACAGATTCCTCTTTAAGTCCAGTGATGTTCCAGTGTTTGTATGTAGGAGCCACAGAGTGTTGCCTTTCCTGCCAGTGCTAACCTTGAGCTGAGTTTCGCCAACCGAGTCCGTTAGCGCTGCAGTCCTTGTGTGTGTGCGCCCGTACGCGCCCGTGTGTGGAGGTTTTGGAGCTAAAGGTCGCCGCTGATCAGCTGACCCATTCGGCTGCGAAACAGAAAAGGTCACGCCGCTCCACAGGACCGCCGCTGCCTCGGCCATGCACCGTACACGCGCGCACGCTCGGTCAGCCCGCCTGCTCGAGATGAATCTCCTTTAATTACGCCTCTTTCTTCTGATGTGCTGAACCAGCGCAGAGTGGCACAGTTTAGCTGGAGATAAATGGCGGGGCAGCTGAGGTGAAAGTGAGCCTGTGGATAGAGCCGGGTATGCGTGTAGCTCGCTAGTTCCGCCAAGTCTCCGTGCCCCTGCACATGGTGCATCTGTTAGGCTCTCGCTGTGCTACTTCTCCGCGCATGTGTCTCTGAAATTCACTCCCTGCTAATGCATCAAGTCAGGCGCCAACACGGACACACCACTGAAGGGTTTGTCTAGTGATCTGTGTTATGACATCAGTGCTTACTTTTAAGAATTTTTTTTTTTATTTAATTAAAACTCTAATATCTTAATATTTGAACTTATCTTTGGCTTGTTAAGACTCAGTTTCTACTTTGAGCTGCCACTGCTATGAAAAGTGCTCTGTAAATACAGATAATTTTTATTTATTTATTTATTATTATTATTATTATTATTATTATTGTACTGTTATCTAGGGCGGGGGTAATGCATCGCATAATTCGTTGTGAAATTACGTTTATTAGCATAATGTGCAAAGTTGGCCGCGCCTACTGAAAGCATGGACTTATCCAGAGCGCAAGCTGCAGCTACAAACAATCACTTGCATGCATCTAGAGTTGTGGGAGTGTTTTACACAGAAACACAACAGTGTGGTGCTCTGTCGGCTCTGCAAGGTGGAGATGATCACAACAGTAACTGCTAAACACGAGACCTTGAAGATCAAACATCCCGTAGAGCTTCACCAACACAGCAGCAGGACAGCACCTGTTTACCTGTTTATCTTATCTTATAGATTATTTTAAGAATATTAACACGTGTAACATGTTTCTTTCAGTAGAGTCACTTGAAAAGTCTTATTGTTAACCGTTTCTTAATCGTCCAGTGTAGAACCTAAGACTGTTCTAGATACCACGGAGCTTTAAAACACATGTAGCTGCTTCTCAAACGACTCTCTACCAAAATATATAGTCCACAAATTGTCTGAGTTCTTGTGTGTGAGGCGTGTAGGCTACATGTCATTTGTGCCTCTAAAAGTCGAGTCAGAGCGTAGACTCTTAGTTTTTAACCGTTTATATCATTATAGATCACATGCGTTTACGATACCCTTTAATACATTAAGTCTAGAATGGACATGCGTTTTCCTCGTGCTTCTGAGCCGCCCACACTGGCTACAAGTCCATAACAAAGTAATACACATTTTAATTCCTAACACATGCACATTAGAGTAATTTAAAAATGACTCATTAGATTAACCAACTAATCGAAAGATTAATCGATTAAGAAATTAATCGTTCACTGCAGCCCTACTGTTATCTATGTATGGACAAACTTCAGCCTTCTGTTAAGCTTGTTTTTGGCAGTGTGGTGTAATTTTCTCCATTTATTTTTGTCCTTCAGTGCTGAAACGTTTGGAACAGGTAGTGCTGGTGCTAGACGGGTTCCAAGTTAAAAACTGTAGCACTGCTATAAACTGCATGAGTCTAAAAAATATTAATCTATATTAATATCTATATTAAAGGGCTGTGACGTGGTGTAGACTTGATGGTGAAATAACTGCGACCCGCCTGGAATCAAACGATCCACAGTCAGTCCAGTTGACCCTGTGATAAACAACAAAGGCAATAAAATGAGTGGCCATCAGCTCACGCATCGTTAACACGACAATTCCGATATTACTGTAGACCCTTACTTGGAATATATAAATTAGAGCCTCATGCGACCTATCGTATAAACGCACATCATTAGAGTTTTTTATCTGATGTTGTCTTGTTTAGAGTTAGACTCACAGTGACTTTAATGAATAATGTTATTTTTTCCTTTATCTGTTTCATATATGGAGCCTGGCGATCAGACTAAATAAGCTCCAGTCTGTACTACAGTGGAGCGAGTTCAGATTGTGGCTTTGCTCAGGCTTTGGTAGAGAGTAATTAAGATTAGAGTGACCGCTAACATGGTGGAGCAATTACAGAGTGAGACATACCGCCCTTGTTGTGGTTACAGGCGTAGCGCTTGCTGGACAGTGCTGCGACCACATAGGGTTTCGATACTTGGCTCACTGGCTGTCTGGGTAGCACAGTTTTGTTTTTTTTTGTTTGTTTGTTTTTTGGTTTTTTTTTGTGGGTCAACATAAAGCAGCTATGCTCGAATCCTTAAGACCTATTCAGCTTTAACCCTTTAGGCACGGTTTGGCCTGAATAATGATTCAATGATTCCGTCTTTTCCAGTTTAGCTGGAGTTAAAAGCACATATTGAAACTCTTTGTGCTTTAAACCCTGTGGATAAGCAGAGGAGCTCGGGAGCAGCTGTCACGATGCACATGATTAGCCTACATTTCACTGTTGTCGAGGAATGTTTTGTCTCCGCATGGTGATTCCTAGCTTCTCTCTTCGTACAGCACACAGTGGATATGCCGTGTGAGTCCTTATTCTGTGTGGCTACTTTCAATAGGTTTTTAATATCGTTCACGTCTTCTGATGGTTTTTATTTGGGATTACAGCTGTGCGATGGCAGTTTTTGTCAAAAATGTAACTGCATGCAATGGGCAGAAAAACTTTTTTGTATCTTATAATAGAGCTTGGTATCGCCACTGATTTCCCGGATCGATTCGATCCCGATTCACAAGGTCCAAATTCAATTTGATTTCTGATTCGATTCAATATCGATTCATTTAGAGATATTTCAGTTACAATAATATATTTAGTTTGAATATAAAAAGAGATTTTCAGAGAACTAATGTGGTAAATGTACAAGGAACACTCAACCTACCATTACTAAAAACATTAGTGTTTATATTCTCGTTGCTTAAAAAACAATGGCTGGAATGCTAATTTTAAAGGTCGATCTCGGGTTTATACGAATTGATATCGGATTATTCAAATGAAGATCGATTTAAATTGAAAAATCTATTTTTTAAATACACACTCCTATCTTTATCTATCTATCTATATATATATATATATATATATATATATATATATATATATATATATATATATCTTGATTTTATGTATAGTGATACTGTATCGATTCTCAAAAACACAGTATCTATACACAGATTCCTGGCAGACAGTGAATTGCTGTGTGTTGTGTTTAAACCTCTGACCACTAGATGGCAGTGTTGTAATCCATTTTCAGCTCCACTCCAACATTAACAAGCAGCACAAGGGCGCAACACTATTGTAAGCATTGATAAACCTGTTCATATAGTGGTGTGTTTTAATAGTAGGATTTGAAAAATCACAGTATATCACTTTGCTTGCAGTATCGCAATATATTGTGTCGTGACCGCTGTATCATGATACGGGTTCGTAACGATACATATCCCTAATTAATATGTAAAGACATATGACGTGGTGTAATTCCCAATGTCTCTTAGGCTGTGACACGGTCTAGACATATATCAGAGTAGATAACATGATGCTTGCCAGCTAGGATCAAACGAACTACAGTACATACCAGTCCATGGTCCAGGGATTCACAGCAAAGGGAGTAAAATGTGTGGCCATCACCTTTAATCCCAAAGTAACGCATATCACTGATACATACATGTGTAATATTGTTTTTCTTTTACAAGAACTTGGATTTTAATATATAAGGTTATTGTAAACTGGACAACTTTGGAAAGACCATGTTTGCTTCCATGAATTCTATGAATCCTCTTGTTCTTCAACACATTTAAATCTCTCTCTCTCTCTCTCTCTCCCTCTCCCTCTCTCTCTCTCCCTCTCTCTCTCTCTCTCTCTCTCTCTCTCTCTCTCTCTCCCCCCCCCAGCATTGTGCATATTGTAAGCGCCTTGGAGCATCCATCAAGTGCTGTGAGGAGGGCTGTGGCCGCTCATACCATTACCCGTGTGCGGGGGGCGCCGGAACCTTCCAGGATTTCAGGAAGCTTTCTGTCCTCTGCACCGAGCACATCCACCTGGCACTCAGCAAATGTGAGGAAACTGCATGTTTCTTTCTCCTGCAAGCAGTCAGGTCTTCTGTTGAGCGATGACTCAGAAATAAGCACTCGAATTTCTTCCGCTTCGTTTGTGATGAGAAGAAACAACAAAAGAGGTAGAACAATGCAAAAATGAGGTAGATGAAGAGTCTACTGTGAGAGATAATGAATACACGTCTTCGAGGATGTAGAGCTGTACAATATCAGATGGCTGTTTAGAGGTACCTTAAACCAACCTACAGTAAAACAAACAAACAAACGCTGTAAGTGTAATGAAAACAAGACTGACGCTGAAGTAACCTTAGAGGGAAAGAAAAGGATTTCTTTACAGACGGCTGTGAATCATCTCAGTACTCAGTGTTTGTAAGCGTTGGGACTCTGTGGAGTCTTTTAGTCTTAGATAAATTGATAAACAGTCCAGATAATGAGATTAAACCCAAAAAAGGAAATGGGGACAAAATATGAATGTAATAGGAAATGGAACTGAGATTTAAGTAAATTGCTTTCCATGCAGATATTTTGAAACGGAAAACATACCCAATCAAATTGCGCATCCATCAGAATGTGATGTAAAGGTAATTGGAGTAGTTACCTGTACTCAGTCTCCTCCATCTCTCTTCATAGCCTTAATATTGCACCATGCTAGGATCTATTGAGTTTGTTACTCACCCGTCACCTCTGTTTTTCTGTCCTTCAGCTGCTGAAGAAGCGACCTGTGTGTTGTGTGACAGTTCGGGGGACCTCCTAGATCAGCTGTTCTGCACCAGCTGTGGACTGCATTACCACGGCATGTGTCTGGACATCAGCGTGACCCCTCTGAAGAGAGCTGGTTGGCAGTGCCCAGAATGTAAAGTCTGTCAGACGTGCAAGTGAGTGCTGGGCAGCATAAGAGTGCCTCCAATTTCTCACGTTGTGGAGATTGTGGAGAGATTTATTAGCATTAGCTCCGTTATGAATGTGTAATGGACGGCAAAGTTGGAGACAGCGAAGTGATTAGAACTTTCAGGACTGCCTTATTAGAAATGAGGAGAGAAGACATGCTAACCGCGCTGATTGGCAAATGGCACCAACTGGGAAGACATCACAAGTGCCAAGCTGTGATTAAGAAGAGAGACGGCAAAAGCGTTAGGTGTGCCTGACCAACTCTTTGGTACATTCTTTAAATGAGAAGATCACTTAAGAACAAGCAGGACCTGAAGACGGTAGACAGAGCATCAGCAGGGGATAACCCCAGTGTCTGGTAATGTTTGTAGGCTCAACTCTTCAGGCAGTCATTGACTATGAATAATTTGCAAACGGTGTATTAAAAAAAACAGTTTAATTGTAAGTTAATTAACAATTTGGATGCGAATACCCTCAAATTAAAGCTCATATTTATCGTTTAATTTCAACCCAAATACGCGGTGCTGGACCACATGTTGTAACTTCAGTGTTGTATGTAGCCTGGAGAATATAAACTAATTAATAGTGGAGTTGTTGGCTATATCAATGTGCTAATTGCTTGTTGTTATCAGCTCAGCTCATTGCGGATTGGTGAATTGGTAAAGATGTGGGTTTTAATAGGAGCTCCAGCCGTATGCTGTCTCCATTAGCATCGTACAATGCATTCTGAGCACTCTGTTCTTTCTCAGAAACCCCGGAGAGGACACGAAGATGCTGGTGTGTGACATGTGTGATAAAGGATATCACACATTCTGTCTGCAGCCAGTGATGGACACCATCCCCACCAACGGCTGGAGGTGTAAGGTACGAACGTAAACAGAATACGAAACCTGAGGGATAGAGAAAAACGTAGTGTTCACCTTCATCTGTATCTGCTGTGTCTGTGTTGTTTGGTCGGTTACTAGAGACACTAATGTCTGTTTGTTTTTCTGCAAGCAAACAAAAACGTATTCACTAAGCTTACTTATCATAGAATCAAAAGTTAAGTTGCTGAATGAACATCTGGAATTTGTGGCTGTTTCATTAATGTAGTACAGGTGTTAGTACATTATTGGTTACTTTTGCTATCCCTGGAGTTTTCTGGTATCCACTGCGATTATTTATATATATATATATGTGTGTGTGTGTGTGTGTGTGTGTGTGTGTGTGTGTGTGTGTGTGTGTGTGTGTGTGTGTGTATGTATGTATGTATGTATGTATGTATGTATGTATGTATGTATGTATGTATGTATTTGGGAAGGAAAAGTCTTACATTCCACTTTTTTGCATATTGTCGCTGTCCAATGACAAACAGGTATCCCCAAAAATGCCAACTTTACAGGAGAGCCCAAAAACTGTCATTACTTTCAGTGAAAGACAATGGAACCAGAATTTTTTCCAAGCTATTTTGAAGGATTTCTGTTTGTCCATTCATCATGAAATTTTCCCACAATGTTAACGGCAGCCGCTGCATTTAATTGATGTAGAAAATTAGAAATCGTTAAAAATGGCGATACATGTTTTTCATTGGACAGCGACGGTATATGACACATCTAAGACGAAAAAGAAGACATAAATACAAGGCTTCCTCCTGTTTTTCCAGGAACCTAAACATAGAGTACATTAATAAAATAAATAACATAAAATGATAATAACAACAACAATAATAAATAAATATTAGTAATAAAAAAAATCTCACTCTCAAACAGACTCAGTCTCAGACAGTCTCAAACAGACTCAGTCTCAGAGTCTCAAACAGACTCAGACTCAGTCTCAGACAGTCTCAAACAGACTCAGTCTCAGACAGTCTCAATCAGACTCAGTCTCTAACAGTCTCAAACAGTCTCAGTCTCAAAAAGACTCAGTCTCAGACAGTCTCAAACAGTCTCAGTCTCAAACAGACTCAGACTCAGTCTCTAACAGTCTCAAACAGTCTCAGTCTCAAACAGACTCAGTCTCAAACAGACTCAGTCTCAAACAGTCTCAAACAGACTCCGTCTCAAACAGACTCAGACTCAAACAGTCTCAGTCTCAAACAGACTCAGTCTCAGACAGTCTCAAACAGACTCAGACTCAAACAGTCTGAGTCTCAGACAGTCTCAGTCTCAGACAGTCTCAGTCTCAAACAGACTCAGTCTTCAACAGACTCAGTCTCAAACAGACTCCAACAGTCTCAGACTCAAACAGTCTCAAACAGACTCAGTCTCAAACAGACTCAGTCTCAAACAGACTCAGTCTCAGACAGTCTCAAAAAGCAGCATGCCATGTTTAAAACGATTCAAAAGTGGAAGCAAGTCGGTTAAATCCACCATCTGGAAAGAGTAACAAAGCTATTGCTGAGGGTCTGGGACTCCAGCGAACTTGTTCATTATCGACAAATGGAGACTCTAGCCTGCTACAATTTCACCAAGAGTGTATCAATGACTCAACCAGGGGGTCTCAATAGAACCCAGTCAAACGTATAAAAAGCTGCAGGCCTCACTAAGGTCACTGTTAAGGTCAATGTACTGGTTCCACTATAAGAGAGACACTGGGCAAAACTGGCGTCCACAGCTGATGAAAAAGAACACAAAGGAATGTCTTCAATTTGCAAAGAAACCCCCAAGATTTTGGGTTGTTATTCTCTGGATGAGTCAAAGGTGGAACTTTTTGGAAAACAAGGGTCCTCTTACATCTGCTAGTGTGATCGTTTGGGGCTGCTTTGCTTCTTCAGGATCTGGATACTTTGTTATAATTGATGGAGCCATAAATTCTGCTCTCTATCAAAAAAAACCTGAAAGAGAATGTCTGCCCATCAGTTTGTGACCTGAAGCTCAAGCATAGTTCAGTTATCCAGCAGGCATAACTGAATCTGAAGCATAAAAGCAAGTCCACCTCTGAAGAGCTAAAAAAGAAACAAATTGAATGGTTTTTTTTTTTAATGGCGCAGTCAAAGCAGTTCATGCTCGAGGACCCAGCAGTGTAGCTGAATTAAAACAGTTCTGCAAAAAAGTAACCAAAATCAGTTGATCAGTTGGAACATAATGCATCTAAATGTTCATCTCAAGTGTTTTTCAGTTCAAAAGAGCTGATTTTGTGGTTAAGGGTTTGAGATATGGATGAAGTTATGACACTTGGATATGGATTCTTGAACTGATGATATTCACAGCATGCTTAGGAAAGTAAATTGTAGCCGAGTTGAATAAAATAGCAAATTATAGAGATATAGACAGAATTACACATACAACCCTACACAAACACTTGTTGATATAATCACTCAGCTTTTAACAGACCTCTGTTTGGTTTGAATGTTGGACTCTTATCTGTAGTTGTCTGGCGGAGTGATTCATTCTTATTTGTGAAACGCACCCCAGGCTGTCCTTCATGAAGGTGCAGTGTGTTTTCTCTGTTGCTTCTGTACCTGCCCTCCTAAAAGTAGCTGTATGACGTATGACCGTTTGGTTGATCACGTGTCCTCTCTTTCAGAACTGTCGGGTTTGCGTCCAGTGCGGCACGCGGAACAGCAGCCAGTGGCATCACAACAGCCTGCTGTGTGAGAACTGCGCCGGCCAGCAGGACTCCTCCGTGCTCTGCTCTCTGTGTGCTGGCAGCCTGGACCCTGAAGTCCACAAAGACCCCTTGTCCTGCCAGCACTGCAAGAGGTAAAACACCTCAAACACCACCCACAGCAGCCTCTTTCCCTTCAGCTCAGTTCGGCTTATTTGGTTTACTGTTTGACCGCCTACTCCTCTCTCAGCGGAGCAGGTTCTTTAGAAGTGCATCCATGGATGTTTTCCTAATTATGTCCGCTGGGACTCGAACATCGCTCTCTGGATCCCATGCAGGACTGTTTTAAATATATACATGTTTTTTATTTTAATATTCTTGTCGTTGCTGTGCCACTCTGTCATATTGAATTTGATGGGGTGGTTTTCACACACTTAGTGATGGTAATACTAATAACTGTTAATAATAGTAACAATTATAATAAACAGTAATGTCATCACATATTATTGCGGATTTTCCTGGAAAATAAAAGATAAACACAATGGTTTCATTTGTAATTGCTTTCTAGTAATTATGGATAAAAAAAAACAATAGCAAATGTTAACTCTTCCAATAATTATATATAATAAGTATATTTGTCCAAAAATAAATGTTAAATATTATTATCATTATTATTAGTACTAATAGTAGTAATTTTTCCTCTTCTTCATTCTCCAGGTGGTTCCATCTGGAGTGTGAGCGGCAGGTGGAAGGTCATGTGGAGGTCCAGGCTGGAGAGGATTACGTTTGTTCAGTGTGTAAACACGCTGGCTTCGAGCCAGGCCCGATGCACATGGACATAGAGCCGCCGCAGGAGGAGGTAGAAACACACATGGAGGTAGAGGAAGCCACACAGCCAGCTCCATCAGACGCAGAGATAGAACCTGTTCAGATGCACAACGCTGAATCAGCCCAGACCTGCAGCAGGCCGGCATCCGAGGCGGTGGAGAACCCCGAGCAGCAGAAGCCTGGTAAGATCAAAGTCTCTTGTGTTGAATGAAGAAACGTTGGCCAGAGCTTCGCAGATCAGAGCTGCTTCTTCATGCTTCTGCATTAGTCATGGTGTTTGGGTCATTATGATTGATTTGGAGTTGGTAGTTTGTGCTCTGCGTTGAATACGGTCTCAAAACAAATCTTGAACACGTTCTAGATAGTCTCGGTAGTGATGTTTATCTCGTCAGTGAAACTATTGATGAAAATGCTCATGGACAGCAAGGAGCTCCTAGGTGGTGACCTGGCTGTCAAGAGTTTGTGGCCTCTCTTTCTTTCTATTAATCAGCGTGGGTGACTGTTCACTGGCATAACAGAACTAGCTGGTAGCGCTCTCTTCCAAGCAGGATAAGCGTATGTTTGCCTTATGGTGTTGAAAAGATGCAGGGTGGTATATACACAGCTTATATACTACTGACACGTTGTATTTGTCTTCAGGTGTGATAATAAGGTGTTTTGACACACATTTGACATTTTTGTTGCCTCAAAATACAATTAAAAGCCCTCTCTCCACTGCTGCATCTGTTCTACATCAGTTCTTCAGTTTCTTAATAGGTGATGCTAGCCTGCCTTAGCTTCCTGTAACTGGACTGGAAGTCTGAACCATCAACAAAAAGCATTTGACTGCTTCAAACATATCAAACAATAGTTTAATGATGCTCAGGGCAAGTCCAGCCTCAGTCATGGACATTTGAAGCATGTACCAACATATTTTTTTGCAGCTTCTTTAGTAAAACAATAAATTTGAAGTCGGTCTCTAAATATTACTAGTGCAAACTGTTAGCCCACTGGGTCGAACACTAACAAGCGCTGAGAGCTTCATAACCCTCTATCTGATTCCTGGCTTGGTGAACTAGTTGTAGTCAGATCCATATCAAAAAGTCATTGTTTCAAATGTAGATTGTTGCAAAGTCCTAGTCTATTAATGTTAGTCATTCTTGTGCTTTTATGTGTTATGTATGACAGTATTGTAGTGTAGGACAGTGTTTAAGGGTTATAAGAGTAGTTTTTGTTATATAAAAGAAGAATGTAGCTTGCTGTTTTTGTTGTCTGTCCCCATTTGGGCAAACCTAGATCTACTGGTTTTAGATATTTATATATGATTTGATATTATAATTGTTTCTTTGGCCAGTCTTATGTAAAATAGGCCATATTTAGTGAAGCCCAAATGAAATCCAGCCACAAAATTGCAAAAACATAAGAAGACCAACATATTTGTTGGTCTTTTTACATATGCCAGTTCATAATAAATTAATCACAAATAGACTATAGACAACGGTTAGAAGAGAATCATGGAAATGAGTAACCAGGGCTTTAACCAAACACACATCACTGCCTGGCTGGAGATGAGCTTAGGTTCACAGGTCATGTCCTTCAAGCGTCTCCTCACCTCGGATCTGGTCAGAGTTTGCCGCATTACGCTGGAGTTTCACGGTCCTGGCTTTGTTTATTGGGCCATTATCATTTCATGAATATGGAGATTGCTGCTAAGGTTGCGCAGGGGTCAGTGAACTGTGGCTGCACCTTTAGACCCAAAGGCAGTGGAGAATGGGGAGGGTCAGCCGAAGCCTCACACTCTACTGAGTTCCTGAGTTTTCTGAGCCTGAGAGGACGTAGACTAGTCAGGATGTACACTGAGAGAGTCTCCAATCATCCTCAGAAAATCACTCGGTGGAAAACAAAGTTCTAGACAATTTGTACCCTTTTACTGTAATTCCCACAGCATATGTGGCAGTGTTGGTCAACATTTCCTGTTGAAGTTCATGCTACAGACGTTCGGTCCGTTTTACAGATAACGTTGTCATGAAGTGTCAAACTGGACAATCAAGTTTGGGATGTTCCAAAAAGGCTGGCAGCTTGATTGCAAATATTAAAGCTCTCATCTCCATAAATGTGTTACTTGGTAAGATTAGAAGTTCTAATGAATGTTTCACATAGAATAAAGATGCAGTATAACAAGTTGCATTCAACTAGGAGTGGCTATAAGAACTGGTTGAGCGTTAGTGGCTTGTGTTGGTGACCAGTGCAGGTAGGAACTTGGGAATCATCCAGCATTTACTAAAGAATCATTTAAGGCAATGTTTTTTTTATTTTAATTAGACTAGTCAAGAAACTATGCAGTAAGATGTTGGAGAGAAGGAAGGAAAGAAGGAGCAGCAGTATCAATACACTGCTGTCCAAAGCCTGGTTTTACTTGTATGAAATAGTGGAACTGATCCTATATATATATATATATATATATATATATTTATATATATATATATATATATATATATATATATATATATATATATATATATATATATATATATATATATATATACACCTGTGAAAGAGGGAATGCTTTGCAGCAAGTGACTTTAAGAAGTCGACTTTAAAACAGCTCAGTAGAGCATGATGTGCTCTTTCAAGCGAGCCATAATTTGCATAGGGAACCTGAAATCATCTGGTTCCTCACCTGTTGTTTTTTTTTTGAGGGGTCTATGTTGTTATTGTCCTAACTAACCTGATCAGAGGCTTGTCGACATCAGACTTACAGCGTCATCGGCCGAGCAGTTAAGTCAACAAATCTATGCCATCCCTAGTAGATGCTCTTGATTTTAGAAGCTGTGCTTTACAGTTATAGTTATAGTTGTAGTTGCTTTAATATGAATGTAGTTGTTTTTGATATACTAGCCCGTTTTCTGACTTGTAGTCAGCCAGACAGTGAAGTAACTTTGGTTCGTGTGGAAAAGGTGTCACTGAAAAACCTGTCTGAGTGAACGCTTGACATTAGCACCCTCCTTTGTCGTCCCATCCATTTAACAATAACATTTAATTACACAACACCGTTTAAGGTACATTGTGTATATTTAAATGTCTGGATCTTGTGTTCCTGGTTTAAACCCAGACCTGACAGTTCTGGTGTATGAAGTGTGGTTGGTTCTGAAGTGGGAGAAGAACTCCTTTGTGTTTTGTCTTGAATATTTTTTGGCTATCCTGTTTTCTTCTTCCGCTGCTTCTGATGTTCAGCTGCTGGGTGGAGTGTTTCTCCTCGGTTTTGGCAGGTGGCGGCACCTGGGTGTTAAGTGATCTGTCGCAGTGATTATCAGCAGAGAGTGAGTCCTTTGACTGAATCTCGGGAAGGATTGAGTTGGGAGAATTTCAAATCTCTCGCCAGCCTTTGTGAGTCATAATAAGCCTTATGTGGCTGCCCGAATCCGCCCGGGGTCCACAGACGTGGACGTTCATCCTTAATGAACTGCTGTTCTCACCTGCCTTAATATAGGCTGTCTGTGTGAAGTTTCCAATCTTTTTGTAGTGCAGGATGAAGGTGTGGTCTCCGGCGTCTGGAGAGAGACCAAAGCAGCGCCGGCGCTCTCTTTTTCTTTGCCATCCCTCGCTTCACAATGATCATACGGTCACTGTGGACTCCTTGTGTTTGGGGAGCCAGATGGTGCCACATTTATAAGCAGACTAAAGCAGGGGTTTTCTCTTTGTGTCTCTGCTGTGATGGAAGCGGCATGAAAGCAGCGTGACATCCATCTTTCCTCCAGGGAAGCGGGCGATTTGTAAAGCGCAAAAGACGTTCATCGCTAATCCCGACTAGAGCTTGGAACTACATGTAGGGGCTGGTCATGTCCTACCAGCTCACAATATGACACGCTATACAATACGCGCATCGTGGTTCTATACGTTATAGAACTTTACAGTGTTGCAGTAATTGAAGTAACAAACGTTCAACAAGGGCAGCTTGGTTTGCTGTGTTTTTGCTGCAACTAATATGTTGTGATTGACCAGTAGGGTGTAGAAGCTGTAAAGGAAGCAATGTTAAAATTCAATGTTCAAAATTTCTGCATATTAAGACATCTTAGGCTTCAAAATATGCTTCAAATAAGCCTATAAAATAAGTATCGCATCAAAATAAATGACTATACAAATTTAATTTTAAGTGCTATGATATAAATTGCCATTCTGAGCAGACTTTAGGAATTATGTAGGTACTTAATTTACAGCCAAAAGTCTCAGGACATCCTTTTATTTCAGAAACGAAAGGGAAAATGACGTATCTAAATACCCCAGCAAGTAATGGGTGAGGGGGCCTATCTTTTAGGCTTTGTCACAGAAAGTTGCAACAACAACCAAGTTGAACAACATGTTTGTTGTTCTGTCCCTGGTGCTGGACACTGATCTGAAGGTGCAGTTGTTGTTGTTGTTGTTGTTTAATTGAACATGTTGTTCAGTGTGGTTGTTGTTGCAACTTTGTGTCAATCGCATTAATCTTCTTTGATATGCTACATGACCACCTTCCCATTGGAAAAACTTGCTCTCAATCCAATATGGCAGCTTTCAAGATGGTCAACATGTTTGGGACATAGCCTAAAAGACAGGCCCCTTCACCCATTACTTGCTGGGGTATTCAGGGGTATTCTAGTTTTGTCCTTCTGTCTCTGCTAGTGTTGGTTTTGTTGGACATTAATCTCAGTGAATTGAAGAGAACCATTGAATATTTTTGGTTCATTGAGCATCTCTGGAAAAGCGCTACAGGCTTTTCACACGTTGTCATGTCTGCTGTGGATGATACAACAGTGCTGCCTTGCGAACCCTCCATTAGGCTTTACGTTAACATGTACCATACGCTGTGGGAGTGAGTCTTCCTCAGGCTTTTAATAGCATAATTCAAGTGCAGATTTCCAGGCGGAGGTTAGCACCCTGCCCTCGACTCGTGCTGAAGATGAGGCTGGCTGAATTGCTGGAAATGCTGAGTGGGTCACGGTGCGTGAGTTTGACTACAATTATAAGGCTTCAGAGGTCGTGATCTACTGCGATATATTTTTCCACGGGTACGTCGAGTCACACGCATGATGAGAAAGAGTGAAATCACTGTACCGCACAGCTTCAGGTGGCTCAGTGCTTTCATAAACTGTGATAACATAAAATGTGAGACACCTACCGATGTTTTTAAAAATTCACATATACAGATACCACAGCTGATACAGTCCCTGATCCTGAAGTATGCTAAGATTCTGATACTAACTCCATCTAACTAACCTATAAGTCCTGTTACGTATACAATTACATTTTAAAATATTAAATTGTAGGAAAATGTATTTTATAAATAAATAAACATACTCTGCTTGTTCGAAAGACATTTACCAGCGGGTTTATGTATATTATATTTTTGCTATATATTTAGTAGTGATGTAACGATACACTCTACTCTCGATGTAGTGCTATTCACGATGCTGGCCTCAAAATACTATTATTATTTATTTAAAAAAATTTCTTTTTACTATACAAAATCAAACTGAACACAAATTACAACCCAGAAAGTTTTATTTTATTATTTATCTACAAAAAATGCTGTTAAAACGTGCAGGTTTATAATTTTTCACCTAAGTTTTGCCCCTGATGTGATGCCGTACATTCAACTAAAGTGTTGAACTGGCGTCAAACGAGCAAGGTAGACCGTGCCAGCGCCCTCTGCTGTTTCAAAAGGCTGTCGATTAATTTTACATCTCTGTCGATTTCAGTCGTGGCTTATTTACATGGATTATTAACTGTCTCACAATGCATCATATATTATTTATTTAGTATTTACAGCTGTATAATATAATCATTAGCCATGTTTAGCACCTTTAAACAGTACAATATGTTGATAAACCTGTGATGTGTACAAGAAAGAACCCAGCAGTTTCACCAGCTCTGTGAATTTCACTGTCGTTTGCGGTTCTATGTGCCTGCATGCAACAATTCCTGCAAGTCATCTGTGCATCTTTATGTAAGGAAAGTGTAGCAGCATAACATAATAAGTTATTAGCCGCTCAGTTTAAACACAGCCGGGAACTTGCTGTGCAGCAGCCTACCAGCTCCTTCCCAACCCAGTGGCTTCTTAATGAATTCAGTTGTTGTAGGCAGTCTTAGCTATGGTTATATAGGTTATTTTGCAGTGGCTTTGAATAAGGTTCAGAGTTTAGAACCCTGACTATCTGTTTTCTGGTATTTGTCATTTGTAAGTAGAAGAGGAAGCTATGAGCATGAGGTTTAGATCTGAGATCTGTCCTTTTTGCTATTGCTTGAATCTTTAATTCAGAATGCACATAAAGCTGTGTGACTGTAATTAATTGCGTAACTGGATCTTTGTTAACGATGCGATAACCGTCAAACAGTAAAGCAAGTCGACAGTAATGACTTCCAATTACTCCGAGTTCATTCAGGGCTGAGATGATGCAGACGTTGCGCTTCTTTATCACAGATCGAACGGGAATCGAAGAGGCTGCGGGTTATGTTTTTCCTTGGTTTGTTTATGGACAACAGGTGGCTCCGTATAGGCCGGTGATGAAACCCCTTCAGTGTTTACTTCAAGGCTTCAGCCTGTTGCTTTTTGATCTTCACATTGATTCTTAGTGGAGCTTATTTCAGCCAAGACTCACCGGTAGGAGCCAATCTTGTTTACTCCAAAAGACCACTGCACCTCCAGCTCTCTCTTTCTCTGTCTCTCTCTCTCTCTCGCTTCTCCAGCCTCTCTTTCTCTTAAGAGAATACAGTCTTGCTAGGAAACGGCATTCGGCCTTGCAGCATGCCCTCTTTTATAGATTGCGTAGAAGATTGAAAAAAAAAAAAAGATCTGCTGCCTGGTTAAACAGCAAGAACGGCCAATGCAGATGGAACGGTATTGCTGCAGACTGCTGAGTAGAGGTGACTGCGTTGTCCACTTAAGTTTGAGGCAAACGTGACTTGACCTCTTTAACAAGGCTACTGTACAGATGGAGCTGTGAAAGGATGTTTGAGGGTACAGGCTGAAGTGAACTGGAACGAGTAGCTGTTAAAACCAGAATAGTTTAACATTATGAATGTAGTTGGTCGATTGGGATGGGCAAGTTATAGTTGTGTTGTATTATGACATGTTGAGAATGCTACTCTTAACTAAAGAGCACTTTCCAACTCCATGTGTTATTATGAAGAAGCCGGATTAGTCCTGTTTGAATGAAAGTAGTGCTTTGCAGTAATAAACATTGCATAAACAATATTGCACTCAGTCTGTAGTGTTTTTTAAACTGTCTCAAAACCTAGTGAGTGTGTACGTAGGCTGTCTAGGTAGCAGCTGTGTAAGTAGCAGCGTTCTCTCCTCATCTCTCCTCATAAAACAGATTACTGAGACGCTCTAGTTAGAGAGAGACTGCAAAATCAGGTCAAAATAAGGTTCCTCAGTAGACAGCATGTTTAAGGTATGTAAGAATTGGGACAGCCTACATACTATGACATAAAATACTGTCTATGTAGACCCTCATTTGGTTTTGAGACAGACCCATTGTGATGCATATTGGGATAATTTTGACATCTCACCCTGTGTGTTCAGTGTCTGCCTAATAGCGGATACCAAAATGGCATCAATTTGCATTGTGCTGACTGCATTCATGTGTAATCTCTAGGCCTCTCCCAATAATTATGTAATCACCTAATCGGGCAATCGAGATGGTCAGTCATCAGGGCCCACATTAGATTTCACAATAATGTTATGCTGCAACAAACAAAATGTGATTTGTGTGTGTTGTGTCGAGACAGATGCATGTCAATAGAGGAAAGATGCGTTTATTAAGACCCTAATGGGATTCATGAAAACGGAAAGTTAAAAAAAAATGGCTTCCAGCTCGGCTCTGTAGTGTTGTTTGTGAGCTGTGTGTCAAATTCTGATGTGTTAAGCAGTGGCTTATATTTTTACTCTCTAGGGAAAATCTAAGTTTTGCCTGAATACACATGATACACATGAATGGAGACTTTTCTATGAGAGTGTTTCTGTTCCCAACAGTGTATTGTACCAGTCTGACAGTGCTAACTACATAGTCAACATAACTGTGATGCAAGGGGCTTATAAGCTAACTTTTGGTAACTTTAGGCCTGTACTTTAATAAATGCATAGAACGAACAAGAAAAATAAAAATAATCACAAGGACAATCCTAATTGCATAATTGTGACAGCTACACTACAGATCAACAGTTAAAGATCATTACCAGTCAAACGTTTTAGATACACTACCAGTCAAACGTTTTATATATCACTACCGGTCAAACATTTTAGATACACTACCAGTCAAACGTTTTAGATACACTACCAGTCAAACGTTTTAGATACACTACCAGTCAGACGTTTTAGTACACTACCAGACAAACGTTTTAGATACACTACCAGTCAAACGTTTTAGATACACTACCAGTCAAACGTTTAGATACACTACCAGACAAACGTTTTAGATACACTACCAGACAAACGTTTTAGATACACTACCAGTCAAACGTTTTAGATACACTACCAGACAAACGTTTTAGATACACTACCAGTCAAACGTTTTAGATACACTACCAGACAAACGTTTTAGATACACTACCAGTCAAACGTTTTAGATACACTACCAGACAAACGTTTTAGATACACTACCAGCCAAACGTTTTAGATACACTACCAGTCAAACGTTTTAGATACACTACCAGTCAAACGTTTTAGATACACTACTAGACAAACGTTTTAGATACACTACCAGTCAAACGTTTTAGATACACTACCAGACAAACGTTTTAGATACACTACCAGTCAAACGTTTTAGATACACTACCAGACAAACGTTTTAGATACACTACCAGTCAGACGTTTTAGTACACTACCAGTCAAACGTTTTAGATACACTACCAGTCAAACGTTTTAGATACACTACCAGCCAAACGTTTTAGATACACTACCAGTCAAACGTTTTAGATACACTACCAGTCAGACGTTTTAGTACACTACCAGTCAAACGTTTTAGATACACTACCAGCCAAACGTTTTAGATACACTACCAGTCAAACGTTTTAGATACACTACCAGTCAAACGTTTTAGATACACTACCAGCCAAACGTTTTAGATCACTACCAGTCAAACGTTTTAGATACACTACCAGTCAAACGTTTTAGATACACTACCAGTCAAACGTTTTAGATACACTACCAGTCAAACGTTTTAGATACACTACCAGTCAAACGTTTTAGATACACTACCAGTCAAACGTTTAGATACACTACCAGTCAAACGTTTTAGATACACTACCAGTCAGACGTTTTAGTACACTACCAGTCAGACGTTTTAGTACACTACCAGTCAGACGTTTTAGTACACTACCAGTCAGACGTTTTAGTACACTACCAGTCAAACGTTTTAGATACACTACCAGTCAGACGTTTTAGTACACTACCAGTCAGACGTTTTAGTACACTACCAGTCAGACGTTTTAGTACACTACCAGTCAAACGTTTTAGTACACTACCAGTCAAACGTTTTAGATACACTACCAGTCAAACGTTTTAGATACACTACCAGTCAGACGTTTTAGTACACTACCAGGCAAACGTTTTAGATACACTACCAGGCAAACGTTTTAGATACACTACCAGTCAGACGTTTTAGTACACTACCAGTCAGACGTTTTAGTACACTACCAGTCAGACGTTTTAGTACACTACCAGTCAGACGTTTTAGTACACTACCAGTCAAACGTTTTAGATACACTACCAGTCAGACGTTTTAGATACACTACCAGTCAAACGTTTTAGATACACTACCAGTCAAACGTTTTAGATACACTACCAGCCAAACGTTTTAGATACACTACCAGCCAAACGTTTTAGATACACTACCAGTCAAACGTTTTAGATACACTACCAGTCAAACGTTTTAGATACACTACCAGTCAGACGTTTTAGATACACTACCAGTCAGACGTTTTAGTACACTACCAGTCAGACGTTTTAGATACACTACCAGTCAGACGTTTTAGATACACTACCAGTCAGACGTTTTAGATACACTACCAGTCAGACGTTTTAGATACACTACCAGTCAGACGTTTTAGATACACTACCAGTCAAACGTTTTAGATACACTACCAGTCAAACGTTTTAGATACACTTTCTAAAACTTTTACCAGTAGTGTGTGTGTGTGTGTGTGGCACTATGACGATATTTTATGGTGTGAATTTTGGCACAATATGCTTTTCTGATCATATGTACATTCACTGTACTTAAAGAACACTGATTAATTACGTGTAAAGTGAGCACATATAGACCTGTATAAGTGGATTTACTCCAGTGCAGTTTGTAATATCAAATTAAAATTATTGCTTGTTAAAGTGATTGTTTTTTATATCACGGCAGGTTCTAATTAGTCTGTTACAACTACTATGCACATTGTGTATTGTGTGAAAGTCTTGAAGTGTTGTGATATAATGTTTGCCATATCTATGCCTTCTAGTTACAGCTCTAATAATCATACTTGCCTCAAACAATGCCATCCATACTGTTATCCATACTAATGGCCAAACATACAGACACATTCAGACTGTTCCTTTTATGACAGCGACCTCAGCAAATAAGTCTCCTGGTCCGAAATCTGTTAACAATGGAATTGCGGTGGGTTCAACAGACTGACTCCCGATAATTAGCCTCACTGTTATTGTTCTTCTGTAAAGAATGCATTACACAACCGGCCGAGAGAATCATTATCGCAGGCCTCTGTACTGCCTCTGTTTAAACAGAGCCACGACTGAAGCAGACTTTCTCTCGGCCTCTATTTACTTTGCTTACGCAACCCAGGAGAAAGAAACCAGCCGTCTAATTACGTTATATAGAGCTAAACTAATATTAGCCGCACTGTGCTAATATTTAGTCTTGAAATCCTTTGTGGGGCTTTTTTTTCCTTTTTTTTTTTTTTAAGGTGTCTGCTTGTGTGCAGCCTGAAGAAAACGTGCCCTTAATTTAAAAAGTGCCAATAACTGACCCAATAATGGAGCAAGACATTTATAGAGTATTTGTCTAGGAAATTGTTGCTCGTGGCTTGCGTTGAGCAAGGGGGCGTAGGCAAGCTAGAACAATTTAAAGCTTTTGGCTTAAGAGGAGTCACAGAAGCAAAGCTGTGTGTATATAAGGCAGCAAGGATGAAGACGTTTTTAAATATGCACAGATAAAAAGAATACATTTCATCAGCGGTGTGCCCGCAGGGCTGAATATGATTATTTAGTTGTAAGATCTAATCTAGTTTTCCCTCTCTCGCTGTTTTATCTTTGACTAATGCAGACGTATACGCTTTACCTCATAGCCCCTTTTTTCAAAACCTAATTGTGCCAATTTCCCAAAGCCGTAATCACTTCCACTTGTGCTTGCTGCTCTCTATTATGTAAGTAGACGCTATTCTCTTGCCCTCACTGTATATATTTCCTCTCTTCTAGAAGTGGACACCGACGCCGGCTGTGAAAACGCCCAAGAAGAGGCCAGCGAAGCTCCACAGAGAGGACCCCCAGGTGAAAAAATACCAGGTACTTTCTCCCCCCTTGCATTGCCGCCGACATCTACCAGCTTGTTAGTGGTTGTTCAGGCAGCAGCCTTCACCGAGCGTGGCTATTTAGAATTCATTGCTGAAGATGAAATTGGCCGAAAACATAACTGACCGTGTTTTCCTTGTGTCTAGCCACCGAGACGCCCAAGGACGTGAAACCAGAAAGTAGTCCAGGAAGTCCTCAGCAAAAGCCAGATCCAGCTCCTGAGCCTCCATCAGTCCAGAGTTTCATGCCAGCTACTAAGGCAGAGCTGCCCCAAGAGACCCCATCTATGATTAACCCAGAAACGGCTCCTCACCAAGCAGAAGAACTCAAACCAAGTCTAGAGGAGCAAAAAAACATCACATCACCCACCAAAGAGCTCTCATCAGTCTCTGAACCTTCAAAGGAGGAGCCCATGGAAGTATCATCCTCTGAAATCCCAGAGCCCTCCATGGAGACTGAAGCAAGTTCTGCTAAACCTGTGCCAAAGGTGGAAGAGGAGGAGGAGGAGGCAGAGGAGGACGAGAGGGTTTGCCTCTTGATGGAACAACATGAAAGAGACATTGAAGGTCTTGCATTGGAGCAGTGTGAGAGAGACACTGATGGACTCACGGTGAAGCAGCAAGAGAAACCCACTGAGGGCCTCGTGGTGGACCATCCTGAGAGAGCCAGTGAAGCCCCCACGGTGAAGCTGGAAGTGGAAGGCTCTAAGGGTCTCTCAAAACAGGAGCCTGAGGGAGCCACTGAGGGCCTCACGATGGAGCAGCACGAGGGGGCCATGGAGTGCCTCACAACAGGGCAGCATACAAAAGCCACTGAGGGGTTCGTGGTGGAGTCGCACGAGAGAGCTGCCGAGGGCCTCGCGGTGGAGCTGCCTGAAAGAGCCGCAGAGAGCCTCACCGTGGAGCAGCACAACCGAGCCACGGAGGGTCTCATGGTGGAGCAGCATAAACGAGACACGGAGAGCCTCATGGTGGCGCAGCAGAACCGAGCCATTGAGAGACTTGCGGAGGAGCAGCATAAGAGAGCCAATGAGAACCCCCTAGTGGAGCAGCATAAAAGAGCAACCGAAGGCCTCAAGGTGGAGGAACGTTTGAAAAGCCTTACCGAGGAGGTGGACATTAGTATGGACGGCGAACGAAGCTTGGCGAAACTAAGCTCGCTGGTGGAAGAGAGGACCTCACTTAAGCCATTGCCAATTAGGCAACCAGAGAGTTTCACCTCGTCTGGCCAGCCTACAATCAGCCCCCAAAGCCACATTGGACCAGGAGAAACCAGTAGCAACGTGCCTTCAGCAACCTTCATAGCACTCACGCCCAAAATCGGCATGGGCAAACCCGCCATCACTAAAAGGAAGTTCTCACCTGGGAGGCCGAGAGTCAAGCAGGTAGGACCAAAGCTTTTTGATAAAGTGGTTAGAAGAAATCATGGTTGTTCTCAAGTCTTGAATGAGCCTGGAGGGGTTCTCTTGATTAGCATGTGCCAGGTAAGAAGCAAAGGCGGTTTGATAGAAGATCTGAGCTTTGAGAGATTTTCAAATGGAACATTGTTCAAATTGATTTTTGGAGGCCAAGTAGGCCAGATGGTCTTACCACAAAGAGATCCAAGTTAAGAATGTGGCACATAAAGACACAAACCAAAAAGTAAGACCACCCACTGCATCCAGTTGATGGCCCTGTTAGTCAGCTTTCCACAGAGACCTCAGATTCATAATTTTCCACCAGACTTTCAGTTTGGGTCATACATATTCTCATGCGCAGCTCTTCAGTTTGTTCATCTTCTCTCACTTTGTTCTTTACATTTATTAGTAATACGATAAGTTATATCATAGTCATACTCTATTCCATCTGATCTGTGTAGATCAGGAACACTCCCCCCCACAGCAAGACCAGTACTACACTGGTTTACTCCTGACTACTAAGGAAAAGATTTGAGACTTAATCATAAATAAACACCGGCGTCAATGGAGCAGACTTGTGCTTTAAGCATTAATTGATAATGAAAAAAGAAGATGCAGGTCTTGGATTCACAACCTCTTTTTTCTCCAAAGTTTGTCATTCATTTGCTTGAACTCCTTTCTCAGCACCTTCAAAGCTTTTTAAGGGTATAACTTATTTCTTGAGAGTTATGCTTCACAATGATAAGATCTCCACTACAGAGTTAAAGCTAATAACATTTACGTGAGCTTGCTAAATACCGCATTCTGTCCATGGTTGGGTATCAAAATTCAGTACTTTCATGGATTTTAATATCTAATTAGTGAGTCTTCGCATCTGTGAGCCAATAGGCATGTTTTTCCCCCAAAGGCATGATGGCAGCTTCAAGAAGTTGCTACTCAAAAAAAAATGCTGCTATTATTCTTCTATAAAACTTATTATTTACCCACCTCGTTCAATCGAATGGGAATTGTAATCGGAATGACCTCAATCGGACTAGTCTATTTAGATTAAGGTGTATACATGGACGTATTCTATTCCTATTGAGCTTTTAGTCAGTTTTTTAATGGATTATCAAGCTGCATGTTAACGTAGCCTCTGTAAATGTCTGTAAATGTATCACAGAGGTTGTGAAACTTGGTTCTACATGTGAAGGTTTTATGTAACAGGGTTTGAAGCGCAGATCTGTGAGAAATGCCTACACACTGATATTTAAGGTTCATGTGCTACAGGCCAAATGTTTGGAAACAACACTAACTTTGTAAAAGTGAACATAAAAGTTTATTAACACGAAACCAAAAGATATGATTAAGTTTCTGCGGCAGTAGAACTGATAGTTAATGAGTTAAACCCCTGCTGATTCTCCTGCGGAGCTTTATTGCCACTCTAATCAGATCCACCTGGTTCCCCCATTCAGAAGCTCCTGAAGGCTTCATGAGCTCAATCAGGTGTGTTGTATTAGGAAGCTGAAATTTTAATTAAAAACTCCTCAGTGCAGGAATCTGCTGTAAACAAAATCTGAAGAAGGCCTTCCCTGCAAAATACACTAAAGCAAGAGAACAGTGGAACATTCTGGAATAAACTCTGGTTAAAGCAGCACTATGTTGTTGTTGGATAAGGGCAGGAAAATATAAAGGGGCTAAAATGGCGTGTGCTGCTGCAAGCCGCTCCATAAAGCCTCAAATAATTGTTTAAAGGCCGGTGGAATCAGGGGGTTTTTCACACCACCATCCTTACGTTTTCACGTCACATGCACAGGCTCACAACGAAATATAGATATTTAAGTTATATTGATTAAAATATGATGACAGTAGTAGATAATTGAACATTCTCCATTGATTTAATTCAGTTACATCCTCAGAAGACACAGTGACCGTTGCCATGTTTGGATTGAGTTCTCTTTGAATTCTCTTTTAATCTTCTAACTCATCTGCTCAGTGAAGACGCCCGAAACACACGTTACAAAACACACAGTTACTAGGTGTGTAAGAAAATATGGAAATATCGAACATGGGGATATTATGTTTGGTGATACTGTATCGATTCTCAAAAACAGTATCGATACACAGTTTAAACCTCTGACCACTAGATGACAGTGCTGTAATAAATTTTTTAGCTCCACTCCAACATTAACAAGCAGCACAAGGGCGCAATGCTATTGTAAACATTGATAAACCTGTTCATATAGTGGTGTGTTTTAATAGTAGGATTTAAAACATCGCAATATCACTTTGCTTGTAGTATCGCAATATATTGTGATATTGAATCGTGACCGCTGTATCACGATACCTGTTGTATCGCCAGGTTGTTGCCAATACACAGCCCTAGCAGTTACACCTTTCCGCCCGACAGGCCTCCATATTCAAAACGTACACAGTGCTGCTTTAAGGTAGCTGGCAATAAACATGCTGCTCTAGTTTTTTTATTTACTTCTTGGAAAACAGAGCTTGCCTCCATGCTTTTGTCCTGTGGTGTAAATCAGTGTCAGTTACAAGCTGTTAGATTCCAGAAGGCTCTGCAGTGAAGCTCTGGGCTTGTAAGTTTGTCTGACAGCCGCTCGTAGATTAATTAGATAAATAAGGTCGCTGCTGGCTCGCGCGAACGCCGAGTCGAGCTCTCTGCTGTTCTGCATGCTGCGTCTTCCCGAGGCCTCATGCGCCGCCACCGCCGCCGCTGACATCATCACCTCTCGTTTGCGAACGTGACAGCGGCTGCATTCCCATGGCAACGGGGGCCGCAGCGGTTTGCACCTCTCGCGCGTGGCACATGTACCGCAGTGAGGGAAGCGGGGAGTTTCTGAAAACTTGACAGCAGCCCTTCCTCTTCGACGCTCAAACACTCTGTGGCTCAGTGGGAGACTGAAAGCGTTGCTGACGGAGTTGCTGTTGTGGGACGTTCATGTTGTCAAAGGACTTTGTAGCTGTTCAGTCGGGACATGTTTGATGGCTAATGTTTGCTTTTTCTTTGAGTTTTTTT
>CM038708.1:42881538-42921538 GCA_021613375.1 Megaleporinus macrocephalus
CATGTGTTTGCAGATAAACACCATGGAAACTACACTGTATCCGTTCAGAGAAGAAGAAGAGAACGCCATGCACAACACAGTGGTGATCTTCTCCAGCACAGACACTTTCACTCTCAAACAGGTGAGAATACATACACTGTGTACAAAAAAGGGGGTAGTGTTGGTTAGTGGAGGTAGTGGCTAATGGGGAAAACCAGTTATATATGGTTTGTTAAAAGCTGTTATAGATATTATATAATGACACTCTATGTGCTGTGTTTGCAGTATATACACTACCGTTCAAAAGTTTGGGATCACTGTGAAACATTCTTGTTTTCAATGGAGTATCTTCTTCCTTAACACAGCAATGGACTGACGGGTCTCTAAAGAAAGTTGTTTCTTTCTGGTCATTTTGAGTCGGTCAGCAAGCCATCAACTGCTGATCTTCAGATACTAAACTAACCTAGAATGTTGTTCTTCCTTTTATACTCACTTATTAGTAGAATGTTTTTCGGCTGTGCATCATAATTGAGGCAGAGTGTCCTAACAACCAATTAGTCCAATAACATCCTTAACTTGGATTGGCGGCCGTACCAGGAGATTTAGACAGAGGACTGAGAATTGCTGATAATAGGACTATATGTAAAATAAGCCTCTATACAAAAATAGGCTTTAATACAAAAATTTTTATTCTTTAAAAATCATCTGATACACTTACATTAATTGTGAAATGGACAATATTGTTTGTGAATTGCATGAAAATTGCATGAAATGAAATTCTAAAGGGATCCTAAACTTTTGAGCGGTAGTGTAGGTAAGCGCTTATAACAAAAAGTAGTAGCATCATGATACTCATTCGACTAAATAGCCAGTCGCTTCTTAGTTTATGCAACAGCACTTTATTTGATTCATCATGTTTGAATAGACAATTTATTTCTTGTGTAAGATTTTTTTAAATGTTTGACTTGAGAGCAAATCATGTTATGTATGTTGTGGCAGATAGAAAGTACAGGCAGTGTGTTAGCATGTTGTTCTTTAGCCCACACAGTGAGAGCTAACAAAATGTTTGAAATTTAATAAAATAATTTAATAATAAAAAGATATATAATATTTAATAATAATACAATAATAATATAAATATAACAATAAAAAGATATTTAAATCCAATGTAGTTATTACATTCACCTACAGCTAACTGGTGTCTCTCTCTTTTTTTTCTCTCTCTCTCTCTCTGTAGGATATGTGTGTGGTGTGTGGTAGCTTTGGTCAGGGTGTAGAGGGCAGGCTGCTGGCCTGTGCTCAGTGTGGACAGTGTTACCACCCCTACTGCGTCAATATCAAGGTACACACTCTTATACGTCCTGTACACATCACAGGCTTCTTTAGGCCTCAGCAGTAGTGCTTGCTCTCCAGTGTTAGTGTTTTGATGACGACCTGTGCCTGTTCAGCAAAGAAAAAAAAAAAAGATTGAAAAGGTCCTTGATAAGTACTCATCCTTGTTTGCTCGTCATGTGTATGTGTTGTAGATCACCAAGGTGGTCCTGAATAAAGGCTGGCGATGTCTGGAATGTACAGTGTGTGAGGCGTGCGGTCAGGCAAGCGACCCGGGCCGTCTTCTGCTGTGTGACAACTGCGATATCAGCTACCACACTTACTGCCTGGAGCCGCCGCTGCAGAACGTGCCCAACGGCAGCTGGAAGTGCAAATGGTAAGACACACTGAAGAGAAGCATAGAAAAATACAAAGAACAAATAACAGCCCTGTTCTATGTGTTTAATAATCACAGGGACATGTCATGAGTTAATCTCTTAAGTTCATTTAGCCATTGCTTTCAAAATAGATCCCCGAGATGTGTGTGTGTATATATATATATATATATATATATATATATATATATATATATATATATATATATATATATATATATATATATATATATTCTCTTAATTTGTGTGTGTTTGCTGGGCTGTGCTTTAAGAGCCTGACAGTCTTGCAACATTTAGCCAGAACATTTTTAAACCCACTGTCGTGAAGTGAAACCATGCAGACTGTGGGCCGCGCAGGGCAAACGTTTAAATGGAAGTAGCCTCAAGGAGCCGCGTTACAGTGTCAGTGCCACATGCAGTTAACTTTCCATATATTAACTTTCCATATAACTTATATATACATATCTATATGGATTGAGTTTAGGGTCCCCGTCCCACCCCTGAAAACAACCCCATAGCATTATCCCCCCTCCTCCAAGCTTTGCAGTTGGCAAAACTTATTCAGGCAGGTATAACATTCTCCTGTCACCCACCAAACCTAGACTCGTCCATCAGACTGCCAGAGAAGCATAATTCATCACTCCACAGAACATGTGTCCAGTGGTGGTGCTTTACACCACTTCATGCGATGTGCCTGGTGATTTAAGGCTTGCATGCAGCTGATCGGTCATGTCATGAAGCTCCTGGTACACAGTTTATGTGCTCATGTTAATGACAGAGGAGGTTCAGAGCTCTGCACACTTTTAGACATAATGCTTCTCGGCACTCGTTGAACCCGCTCTGTAGCTCTACACTGTCGGACAGGCTGTGGTTCCTAAACGCTTCCACTTTTCAATAATGGCACTCACAGTTGATTGTGGAATATCTAGGAGGGAGGAAATTTCAGGAACTGCCTTATTGCAGTGGTGGCATTACAGTACCACAGTCCAGTTCAGTGAGCTCTTTAGAAGGGTCCACATAGTTTGTGTTTGAGTTCTTTTCTGGACCCAGACCTATTTGCTCTGCAAGTTTGGTTCACATA
Organism: Megaleporinus macrocephalus; assembly: GCA_021613375.1. Classification (NCBI taxonomy): domain Eukaryota; kingdom Metazoa; phylum Chordata; class Actinopteri; order Characiformes; family Anostomidae; genus Megaleporinus; species Megaleporinus macrocephalus. The sequence goes on from CM038708.1 coordinate 42,884,305, forward strand.
GTTTGTGTTTGTGTTCTTTTCTGGACCCAGAACCGTTTGCTCTGCAAGTTTGGTTCACATAGTTTGTGTTTGAGTTCTTTTCTGGACCCAGAACCGTTTGCTCTGCAAGTTTGGTTCACGTAGTTTGTGTTTGAGTTCTTTTCTGGACCCAGGACGTTTGCTCCGCATGGTTGGTCCACATAGTTTGTGTTTGTGTTCTTTTCTGGACCCAGAACCGTTTGCTCTGCAAGTTTGGTTCACATAGTTTGTGTTTGTGTTCTTTTCTGGACCCAGAACCGTTTGCTCTGCAAGTTTGGTTCACATAGTTTGTGTTTGTGTTCTTTTCTGGACCCAGAACCGTTTGCTCTGCAAGTTTGGTTCACGTAGTTTGTGATTGAGTTCTTTTCTGGACCCAGGACGTTTGCTCCGCATGGTTGGTCCACATAGTTTGTGTTTGTGTTCTTTTCTGGACCCAGAACCATTTGGTCTGCAAGTCTGGTTCACATAGTTTGTGTTTGAGTTCTTTTCTGGACCGCATGTTTGGTCCACATAGTTTGTGTTTGAGTTCTTTTCTGGACCCAGAACCATTTGCTCTGCAAGTTTGGTTCACATAGTTTGTGTTTGAGTTCTTTTTTCGAGCTTTGAGCTGATCTCTGATCCTCCTGTAATCGATGTTCTGGGGTTTACTTCCTGTGAACTGTGGTGTGATCTTCTCCTGGCACCCATGTGGGGTGGCATGCTTGGTTGATTTTGTAGCGTCCCTCTCATGTAGGCTAGAAATATTGTTGTTATTATTATTATTATTAGGCATATGTGCCTAATAACACTTCTCATAAGACTGGAGCAAGGCTACTGTAATAAGCTCCTCTTGTGAACTAATGTATGTGTACTTAAACAATTCCAAAAAACACATTTCTCAGGCTGGCCTCAATAGCTCGTATGAGAACGGCTCTTGGTGGTCCTGCACAATGAAAGGCCATGTGTCCCAAAAAATAAAAAACAAACACACTTTTTCGCAGCTTGAGTAGGACTTTCTCCACTTACAAAGAAGCCTTTCTCCATTCAATAATCAAGAAGTGTTGTTGCTACCCCTGGTGAGTGTTACTCTCTTCGGCATGTAGGTGTGTATCCTGCACGCAGTGTGGTGCCACATCTCCAGGTATGAGGTGTGAGTGGCAGAATAATTACACCCAGTGCGCCCCGTGTGCCAGCCTGGCGTCCTGCCCCATCTGCTTGCTGGACTACAGCGAGGAAGAGATCATCCTGCAGTGTCGCCAGTGTGACAGGTCAGCAGTGTGTGTGTGTGTGTGTGTGTGTGTGTGTGTGTGTGTGAGCCATGGGCTATGTATTTGAACAGTAAAGACTGTGCCCTCGGGGATGGATGGTAAATGCACTCTTCTGCCCTTCTCAGGTGGATGCATGCCTCATGTCAGGGCTTTCACTCAGAGGAAGAGGTTGAGAAAGTTGCAGAAAGCAGCTTCGACTGTAGCCTGTGTCAGGGTCACAAGTCCCTTTCTCCAGGTAGGCACTCCTTCAGACACATTTTGTTGACCTTCCAATACTTAGTTTGCTCTTGAGAAGTGGGATATATGAAAGGGGTCCCGAGTATGGGCCCATATAACGGCTTCATTTGTCTCCTCACTTGTTTACAATTTATCATCAAATCCAGCACGGAAACATTTTTTTTGTTTATTTAATATAGATTTCGTTCGTAGACACTATAGCTGGTTACCACACATTAGCTCCTCAGTATCAGCTTAGGTGAATATTTGGGATGTTAAAAGCAAACAGAGCGTTTAATGCAAGAGGAACCATCGAGATAGATCTAATGCATCATGATCACTGCACACTAGGGGTGTAAGAAAATATCAAAATATTGAATATCGTGATATTATGATTAGTGGTACTCTATCGATTCTCAAAATCCCAGTATTGATTATTACTTAACAGTTTACATGCAAATATTCTTGGCCAACTGAATCATTCGGTGTGTCTCAAATCCTAGTGAGCTCCTACATAGGCAGCATTTTACATCATAGTATGCGCTCCCGACATGTAGACTGTCCCAATTCTTACATACCTTAAACATGCTGTCTACTGAGGAACCTTATTTAGACCTGATTTTAAGAAAGCATCGAACACTTCCTCAGCCGCTAAGACAATCCCATGATGCAACACAGGATAATTTACGAGCAGTAGGTGGTTTTAAAATGTGAGTTATTTTGATTCTCTCTGGAGTTTTAATGTGTTTCTGGTCATATAATCACACAAAACAGTATTTTATTATCAACTCTGTAACGAGTCCTTCACCATTTAGCAGATTTATACTCGAGACATTAGCATTTATGCTAGCGGATTTTTAAGCCTCGGGATATTGTTTTGGCTAACCAGCCGGTAGCTTAGCAACTAGCTAAACCACTGGTGGCGTGCTGCAGTTGGCGGGAACAAGTGACGCAGTCTCTCTCTAACTAGAGCGTCTCAGTAATCTGTTTTATGAGGAGAGAATGCTGCTACTTAAACAGCTGCTACCTAGGCAGCCTACTTAGACACTCACTAGGGTTTGAGACAGACCCATTGTGTGTTGTGTTTAAACCTCTGACCACTAGACGGCAGTGTTGTAATCAATTTTCAGCTCCACTCCAACATTAACAAGTAGCACAAGTGTGCAGTGTTATTGTAAGCTTTGGCAAACCTGTTCATATAGTGGGGTTTTAATAGTAGAATTTAAAACATTGCAATATCACGATATATTGAATCGTGACCGCTGTATCATGATACTTATTGTATCGACAGATTCTTGCCAATACACAGCCCTACTGCACTACTGCTGTTATTTAGATATAGCTAAGCTATTATTCTAATTTAGGCCAACAGTTGAATCTCTCTTCATGGAGAGGTTATCATTCTTACTCATCCTTTAGTTATCTTATTAGCACAGTCACTCAGCCACTTCTTCATTACCTATGCAGTCTTGAAGAAGATCGGTCACTCTTAAGTACTCCTGCCCAGCACATTATAGTGTTTACCATCTCACCCACTACAGCCCAGAAAGAGCTTGTTAATTATCTTATTAGGATCAAATCAGGAAAAACATCAGAATGTTCAAGGCAGTACTAGTGACCGACCTGAGATATGATTTATGTAGGTGCAATGAAGACGTTAAGACTGTCTGTCATCTTGATTTTTTTCCATCCCTCCAGCATTAGGTTCGTGTGCAAAATCGGATCCTGATACGTGTGAGCTCCCCGTCACCCCACAGATCACCCCCAAATCGAGAGATCTAGGTAAACATTCGCCTTTTAACTGCACCACGCTCATGTAACTCTACTCGGATGGTCTTGACGAGGAGCCTCAAGGTTCTACTTAAGGTCCACTCCCATCTTTTTTTCTCCACAGAGCTGACGAGGACCTACACTCAGGATGGTGTGTGTCTCACAGAGTCGGGCCTGTCTCAGCTCCAGAGCCTGGCGAACGCTGCCTCTAGACGCAGGAGACCCAAACCCAAACTCAAGCTGAAAATCATCAACCAGAACAGCGTGGCTGTGCTGCAGACGCCCCCAGACCCGCAGATTGAGCTCTCCAGAGACGGAGAACAAGACGACAGCAGAGGTACTTTTTACTTATTAGTTTGTTTGTTTATTCAGATTTTAAAAATCTTTTGTAAATAAGCCAGTGTGCTATATTATTTAATGAATGTAGCTGATGGCGCTAAACAAGGGTCTTGCTTATGATGCGTGCATGAATTTAAACATTTATTAGCTCTCAGTAGGGCAGTTCTGCCTGACTGTCAGCTCCAAATGGCTGTAGCCCTAACAGTTTAGAAACACAGAGCAAGTAGTGGCCCATTTTATACGTTTTATGAGGGCCGTCCGCTGTGCTGTTGCCCACCAAAGAACTGGAAACATTAGTCCAGGTAATGCTTGTGGCTGAAGGTCAGTTTGTGCCAAGGGCGTAGACTTGGCATGGATGGAAGTGACGTGTCCCCACCAATATCCAGTGATTATTGAATTGTCCCCACCAATAATTTGATTCTCTTCAAACAAAAAAACACTCGTGTCAAGGTCTCATTAACCTAGAGGTGCAGAGAGTTCTTTACTCGAGTCCTACCTCCCCGTTACACATATAGCCAGCGTGATTGGCTGTGCTGCTGTCCCGGGAGACTTTGTAGCTACATTTGGTTGTTAGCAGCGCCGAAACTGGAGGGAGAACTTATCAGTCATATGAGAGACTCACTGTGTAAGACTCGGGTGCAACATGGGAGACTCATGGGTGTGAAAAGTGAGTGAGGAGATATTTTTTATAGAAACGTGTCCATCATAGTAACGGCAATGGCGATGCTAGGCTTTAGCGCACAGCATACAGCAGTCTAACATTATCTGTAGCAGTGAATAACATGGTTTGGAAATTACCTGTGCATATTTCATGAAATATATTATTCATAAATTAAATTATGATTTGTTATTCAGAATAGTTTAAAAAAAGGATGTAGAATAGCATATCGTCGCTGTCCAATGAAAAATATATATCTCTATTTTTTTTGGCAATTTTAAGTTTTCACTGTCATTTAAACACGCTAATGGTTGTTTACATTGTTTGAAAATTTTATGATGATTGAACCAATAGAAGTGCTCCAAAATAGCTCAGAAAAATTTCTCGTTCCATTGACTCACATTGAAAGTAAAGTGTGTTTTGGTCTCTCCTGTAAAGTTGCAATTTTGGGGATACTTGTTTTTTATTGGACAGCGACGATATTTAGTATATCAGTCTTTTATAGTTTTATCACGGAGCAAAGAGAAAACAACAACAACAATAATAAGGTGGCGGGGCGGGTTCATAGATACATAGGTCCCCACCAAATCGACTCTCTTGGTTTGCACACTACTGTATAAAATAGTATGTTCAATACAGTAATGGCACCGTTGGCTGTGTACTAATTTGCATGCTTATTTACTATGATAAGTGATTTGAGTAGCAGCCCCTGCTTTTATCTCCTGAAAAAAAGAAACTGATTTGACAGTCAGTCAACTTTCCATCTCGTCTTAGTCAAATCTTTTTTTCTGTTATATTTACGTCTGTCCTGATGCACTTTTCATCTTTTCTGAGAAGCAGTGGATGAAAATCACTTATTTTTATGAGGATGGTATAATATATTGTTTTAATTGAGTCATCTAATGGAATGGCTTTAATTAAGTCATCTAATGGCTCTAGTTTCTTTACTAGGATGTGCAGCAACCTGTGTGTAGTCAAGTGCTGTGAACCCAGATTTGTGAGTGGAATCGTGAGCCGAGTGAATCGTTGCTTGCCTATTAGGAAGTGAAATCAGTTTTGACACATGAAGAAAGCAGCCAGTCAGCAAAAACTTCCACAGTTCTCTATCTCTGTCTAGGCTCTGTATGTTCATCTAACTACCTTGTATATGTGCATTTCCAGCAGAAGGGGAGCTGGTGGACGGCGAGGGGAAGTCCGACTCTAGCCCAGAGAGAGAGACGGCAGCATACGATGAATCCAAAGTTGCTGAAACCTGTAAGAAGAGGAAGAGGAAGCCCTACCGGCCCGGTGAGAGAAGGCGTCCGATTGGAGGAGACAGCTGCAGCCAAGTGTGAAACAGCACAGCAGTATTACTGCTGTATCCCTGCTTAGCACTCGGCCTGAGCCAGACAGGCTGCGTACTGTAATATATGTCAGCTTGATGTAGCTCGTAATGCATGTTGGGACTGAACGAATGCTGCGTATTTGTTTTATCTTCCGTCCACACGAATCAGAATTTCGCTGATGTGCTAAACTGGATCCCACCTGTCCACAGGTATTGGCGGCTTCATGGTCAGGCAGAGGAACAGGATGGGTCCAGGCAAAACCAAACCTGTTCTGGGCAGAAAAGACTCCACCGGCTCTGTGTCCGAGACCCAGCAGGGCAGGGACGAAGGTAGGCATGGCTCAGGAAATTTTTTTAGCAATGCCTAAAAATTCTTGGCTGACAGAGATGTGAAGAGCTCTTTAGCCTCGGGCTAAAAGGAAAAAAAAAAAAAGTGCTCACGACGAGACTCTGCAGCATGCTAGCAGTCACCGTAGCCTCCAGCAAATTGGGTCCTTCATCATTTCTCCCGTGAATAGAGGCCAGATATTGGTTTCAGCAAAAGCAAGCCGCTGCATACCTGTCGCTGCCTGCAGACTCTTGACTTTTTTTATGAAATGTAGGCCTACCCTGTACTCACCAGTCGTGATTTCCCAAACTGTAGAGTTTCAGAACTCGCTGACTCTGCCATGCTGCTGACAGGGTGTGAAATTGACATTGTTCCAAAATTGACACCAAAATCATTTATATCATCTTTAGCAAAAACTCGATCACAGCTTTCATGATCATCATGGTGTTAAAATGTTAGTGTGCAAGTGGCACTAGTAAACAATTAAATTTCTAAAGAGGTTATTAACAAACATCAAATAAACAAGCATCACTCACAACCACCCTCTAAAGGAGTTATTAACAAACATCAAATAAACAAACATCACTCACCACCGCCCTCTAAAGGAGTTATTAACAAACATCAAATAAACAAACATCACTCACCACCGCCCTCTAAAGGAGTTATTAACAAACATCAAATAAACAAGCATCACTCACCACCGCCCTCTAAAGGAGTTATTAACAAACATCAAATAAACAAACATCACTTACCGCCACCCTCTAAAGGAGTTAATAACAAACATCACTCACCACCGCCCTCTAAAGGAGTTAATAACAAACATCACTCACCACCGCCCTCTAAAGAAGTTATTAACAAACATCAAATAAACAAACATCACTCACCACCGCCCTCTAAAGGAGTTATTAACAAACATCAAATAAACAAACATCACTCACCACCGCCCTCTAAAGGAGTTATTAACAAACATCAAATAAACAAACATCACTCACCACCGCCCTCTAAAGGAGTTAACAAACATCAAATAAACAAACATCACTCACCACCGCCCTCTAAAGGAGTTATTAACAAACATCAAATAAACAAACATCACTCACCACCGCCCTCTAAAGGAGTTATTAACATCAAATAAACAAACATCACTTACCGCCACCCTCTAAAGGAGTTATTAACAAACATCAAATAAACAAACATCACTCACCACCGCCCTCTAAAGGAGTTATTAACAAACATCAAATAAACAAACATCACTCACCACCGCCCTCTAAAGGAGTTATTAACAAACATCAAATAAACACACATCACTCCCCACCGCCCTCTAAAGGAGTTATTAACAAACATCAAACAAACAAACATCACTCACCACCGCCCTCTAAAGGAGTTATTAACAAACATCAAATAAACAAACATCACTCACCACCGCCCTCTAAAGAGTTATTAACAAACATCAAATAAACACACATCACTCACCACCGCCCTCTAAAGGAGTTATTAACAAACATCAAATAAACACACATCACTCACCACCGCCCTCTAAAGGAGTTAATAACAAACATCAAATAAACAAACATCACTTACCGCCGCCCTCTAAAGCAGTTAATAACAAACATCAAATAAACAAACATCACTCACCACCGCCCTCTAAAGGAGTTATTAACAAACATCAAATAAACAAGCATCACTCACCACCGCCCTCTAAAGGAGTTATTAACAAACATCAAATAAACAAGCATCACTCACCACCGCCCTCTAAAGGAGTTATTAACAAACATCAAATAAACAAGCATCACTCACCACCGCCCTCTAAAGGAGTTATTAACAAACATCAAATAAACAAGCATCACTCACCACCGCCCTCTAAAGGAGTTATTAACAAACATCAAATAAACAAACATCACTCACCACCGCCCTCTAAAGGAGTTATTAACAAACATCAAATAAACAAGCATCACTCACCACCGCCCTCTAAAGGAGTTATTAACAAACATCAAATAAACAAACATCACTCACCACCGCCCTCTAAAGGAGTTATTAACAAACATCACTCACCACCGCCCTCTAAAGGAGTTATTAACATCAAATAAACACACATCACTCACCACCGCCCTCTAAAGGAGTTATTAACAAACATCAAATAAACAAACATCACTCACCACCGCCCTCTAAAGGAGTTATTAACAAACATCAAATAAACAAACATCACTCACCACCGCCCTCTAAAGGAGTTGTTAACAAACATCAAATAAACAAACATCACTCACCACCGCCCTCTAAAGGAGTTATTAACATCAAATAAACAAACATCACTCACCACCGCCCTCTAAAGGAGTTATTAACAAACATCAAATAAACAAACATCACTCACCACCGCCCTCTAAAGAGTTATTAACAAACATCACTCACCACCGCCCTCTAAAGGAGTTGTTAACAAACATCAAATAAACAAACATCACTCACCACCGCCCTCTAAAGGAGTTATTAACATCAAATAAACAAACATCACTCACCACCGCCCTCTAAAGAGTTATTAACAAACATCACTCACCACCGCCCTCTAAAGGAGTTGTTAACAAACATCAAATAAACAAACATCACTCACCACCGCCCTCTAAAGGAGTTATTAACATCAAATAAACAAACATCACTCACCACCGCCCTCTAAAGGAGTTATTAACATCAAATAAACAAACATCACTCACCACCGGCCTCTAAAGGAGTTATTAACAGACATCAAATAAACACACATCACTCACCACCGCCCTCTAAAGGAGTTATTAACATCAAATAAACAAACATCACTCACCACCGCCCTCTAAAGGAGTTATTAACATCAAATAAACAAACATCACTCACCAGCGCCCTCTAAAGGAGTTATTAACAGACATCAAATAAACAAACATCACTCACCACCGCCCTCTAAAGGAGTTATTAACATCAAATAAACAAACATCACTCACCACCGCCCTCTAAAGGAGTTATTAACATCAAATAAACAAACATCACTCACCACCGCCCTCTAAAGGAGTTATTAACATCAAATAAACAAACATCACTCACCACCGCCCTCTAAAGGAGTTATTAACATCAAATAAACAAACATTACTCACCACCGCCCTCTAAAGGAGTTATTAACAAACATCAAATAAACACACATCACTCACCGCCGCCCTCTAAAGGAGTTATTAACAAACATCAAATAAACAAACATCACTCACCACCGCCCTCTAAAGGAGTTATTAACAAACATCAAATAAACAAACATCACTCACCACCGCCCTCTAAAGGAGTTATTAACAAACATCAAATAAACAAACATCACTCACCACCGCCCTCTAAAGGAGTTATTAACAAACATCAAATAAACATTACTCACCACCGCCCTCTAAAGGAGTTATTAACAAACATCAAATAAACACACATCACTCACCACCGCCCTCTAAAGGAGTTATTAACAAACATCAAATAAACACACATCACTCACCACCGCCCTTTAAAGGAGTTAATAACAAACATCAAATAAACAAACATCACTCACCACCGCCCTCTAAAGGAGTTAATAACAAACATCAAATAAACAAACATCACTCACCACCGCCCTCTAAAGGAGTTATTAACAAACATCAAATAAACAAACATCACTCACCACCGCCCTCTAAAGGAGTTATTAACAAACATCAAATAAACAAACATCACTCACCACCGCCCTCTAAAGGAGTTATTAACAAACATCAAATAAACAAACATCACTTACCACCGCCCTCTAAAGGAGTTATTAACATCAAATAAACAAACATCACTCACCACCGCCCTCTAAAGGAGTTATTAACAAACATCAAATAAACAAACATCACTTACCGCCACCCTCTAAAGAGTTATTAACAAACATCACTCACCACCGCCCTCTAAAGGAGTTATTATCAAACATCAAATAAACAAACATCACTCACCACCGCCCTCTAAAGGAGTTATTAACAAACATCAAATAAACTAACATCACTCACCACCGCCCTCTAAAGAGTTATTAACAAACATCAAATAAACAAACATCACTCACCACCGCCCTCTAAAGGAGTTATTAACAAACATCAAATAAACTAACATCACTCACCACCGCCCTCTAAAGGAGTTATTAACAAACATCAAATAAACTAACATCACTCACCACCGCCCTCTAAAGGAGTTATTAACTCATGTCTGTTACACAAGTTACTCTTCATCATTCTCTAAAGATAAGTAAACAACTTACTAGACGAACTGTGGTAAACTCATTAAAGCTGCTCTCAGGCTATCGTGTTGTGATTGTGACGGGCCTACCTAAAGCGCAGGAGAAGTTCTACCTCAGGAGAGCTGAAGGCAGTGAAAATCTTAACTATCCTTGGAGAGCTGTCAGATATGAATTTACTCCACCCAGTGCTTTGAGGCACAAGTGTGAATGCATGAGAGCTACAGTACAGTCTGGGGTAAGAAAGAAAGACTAGCATAAAAACCCAGGAAAAGCAGGTTTGTGGTCGACCTTTCCCTGACACTAAGCTCAGCTCCAGGCCAAGCGGGTGTGGTGCGAATGGCCGTTACAAGAAAATGGAATGTGTGGCTGATATTTGATTTAAGGTTCAATTCAGGCCTCGTGCTTATTATTTTTGGTTCTTGTGTGTTTTGAGACGGCAGTCTAGGCTCTGTATTCCTGTTTTACTGACGTACGTCTTCCCAGATTTAACGTTATATGAAATCATTTTAAGGCCTATCCCCTGTTGGATGGACAGTTAGTTCTGTGTCTGTTCTGGTTAAACTCAGCGTGGTAAACGTTTGTTTTATTGTTCCGGTAGGCTGGTGTGATGCGATGCCTGACACTCCTGTGGATGAGAAACCTCCTGTGTCCGACTTTCCCGAGAACCCTGAGGTGAAAGTTCGCAAACGCTACAGAAAGAAGAAGACCAAGCTGGAAGAGGCATTTCCCACATACCTACAGGTAGGGATACTTCGTGGCAGAGCTTATGAACAAGTGGCCAAAATTATGTGGACACAAATGTTCCAAAACTGAGGGTAATAGTAATGAGTTTATCTGTTTTTGCTGCAGTAACATGCACCACGTTCCTAGATAGGCTTTCCAGTAGATTTTGGAATGTGGCTGATTTAACTCTACTCAGCCACGAGAGTATCACTGAGGCCAGACATCGAGACTTGGTTTACAGCAGTTGCTTCTGTTCAGGCCAGGCCAGCTTGCTTTGTTCATGGGTTGGGTTTGTTGTGCTAAAACACGCAAGGGGCTGTTTCAAAAGTTTGAGGTGCACAGTTGAGTATGCTGGACTATAGGGGTATTATAATATTTAAATATTAAGTATCGAGGTATTATGTTTAGTGATACTATAAAGATTCTCAAAAACATTTAGTATTGATTCACAGATTCCTGGCAGACAGTGAATCATTGTGCGTTGTGTTTAAACCTCTGACCATTAGATGGCAGTGTTGTAATTCATTTTCAGCTCCGCTCCAACATTAACAAGCAGCACAAGGGCGCAATGCCATTGTAAGCACTGACAAACCTGTTTATATGGTGGTGTGTTTTAATAGTAGGATTTGAAAAATCGCAATATATCACTTTGCTAGCAGTATTACAATATATTGTGATATATTGAATCATGAATGCTGTATCACAATACGTATTGTATCGCCAGGTTTTTGCCAGTACACAGCCCTACTGGACAATATAAACCCAAAATTCCTTTTAGATGATACACAATATATATTGCTGTGCATTGTTCAAAGTGGGCTCATTTAAGTACATTTTCTAACATGTTACGTTAGATGTCGCAGATGTTGCTTCTAATTAAGTTGGCTTAAAATCTTTAATCTTAATGATAACACACACATTCACAATAGTCAAATTCTGTTGATGCAGTGCAATATATATGTGTGTCTATAACCACGTTCATTAACACTATGGATTTGTCTAAGCTAGATATCACTTACTTGCTTAAAGTGAATTTTTTTTTTTAGTATGACTTAAAATGAAAGAGAAATGCATCTGGTTGCCCAGCAACGACATGAAATCCTTGCATAGTACTTGTTATGACTGAAAGTCATTAAATCCATTAAGTGCTGTGACAACAACCATGTCTTTAGTTAGCTGTTATTAATATATGGAAATGACCAAACCTGTGACCTGTAGTGTCTATGTGCACTTACAACCCCCTTATAGTATTTAAACACACCACCAAACTATATCAGTATAAATGGTACTGTGTCATCTTTTATATTGTTTTAAAAATGCTAATATGCTGTAAAAAGTTAATATCCTGGCCAAAACTGTGAATTATAATTATTAGATTATTATATTATAATGAATGGACCAATGGTAATGCTCTCAAATCACTTTACATTAACTTACATTGCAAGAAAGAATATTTTTGCCTCCTTCGCTGAAGTTGCTATATATATATATATATATATATATATATATATATATATATATATATATATATATATATATATATATATATATATATATATATATATATATATATAGACACACCCTTGCACTAAGGAAGTGGGAAGTGTAGGACAGATATGGCTTACATTATTTTGCTGCCACTTGCTTGTCACGTAGACGGTACTGAAAATGCTGGCAACGAGGGATTAGAGTTTGTCAGTTAATTGAATAACAGTCAATATTATATTAATTGATATTAAACGTTTATGAACAGATATCAGTCCTAGTTCTCCCCCCACACCGTTTAGCACCTGAGATGTGTGTGTGTTCATTACTGACCATTAGACCGAGAATAAAAATTAAACTAAAGCACTGTGGAAGTGTATCAGCCTTAAAACACACACACAACCTTCATACTCGCTCCTCTAACCTCGTACAAGAGTTCCGAAGGCCGAGGGTATTGCTAGGCAACCGCTAAAGATAACCTGAGAGAAAGCACGGCTCGGGTGCTCCATCGTCTAATAGAGCTTGACACGTGGGCTCCACAGGGAACGGGGGATGACGTTATTCCTCCATAGCCCTCCTCTCTGTTGGTGCGGTTTACTTTGTAAATGGTTGGCTGAAAGCTAAAGCCAAACCAACTCACATTTGAGTCCTCAGTGCTTTTCTTTTTCTTCTCTTATGATTTTCAAAACACTTTTTATATAAAAACGTTTCATGTTTCAAAATTTCAGAACATTTATTTTAATTTCATTTGGATACGTTTGCCCATTCAGCTAGTTTAGCCCCACCCCTTTTTTGTTAAAGTGATGTGGGGTGTTGTTTCTGCAGGCAGTCTAGTTAATTAAGTGGAAGATTAAAGAAGTAACCGAGTAGATTGTGCCAGAACAAGGTTATTTACATAGATGCAGATGTGTATCGCCATTTAAATGCAGCAGCTGCCGTTTACATTGTGAAAATTTCCTGATGACTGGACCAATAGAAATTTGGTTCCATTGACTTACAATGGAGGCATTGTTGCCCTCTCTTGTGAAGTTGCTATTTTGGAGATCCTGGAGAACTTCCTCATGGTGGCGCTCCAACTCTACCATAGTAAAACGCAACTGCAGTTCTGTTTGTGTTTGCATTTTTACTCTCAGCCAGGCTTCCTGTCAGTCAAGCGCTGTTGGCGGGGTGTTGGAAGGAACCTGTTGGTGAAGGCTGTGGTTTTAAGAGGAAGTGACTAGTCTAGACTTTGATGGTTGTGGTGTTTTAGCAACAGCTGCAAGTGGTGTTTTAACACAAGCTAAAAAATCTGTGGCAAGTGATTTATGTGATGAAGTGATTTCTGACCAACTAGGAGACCTCGTGTCTGCATAACCATTGGCTGGCTTCAGGACCGCAGGAGGAGTAGGATGGCTAATGAGGGATATTCTTGTTAAGGAGGTGCGGGGTCACTGTGAGTTAGCGCAGTGTTTCTCAACCCTGCATCTGGAGAAACTTAACAAACATCCTTAAGAGGGTTTCGGAAACCCAGCTTCTCAACTCGTTCACAGCCCCTGATTGTTTGTAATGGGCGTGTTAAAGCAGTGAAAGTATAACAGCCATGTTTCTCCAGCAGTCTTAACGCCGACAGTCTCCAGAGTCTCTAATATTAGTTCTGACAGGTTCTCTTAATCGGTCAAGAAACAGCTTCTTAATAGCCGCTGACTATCTGTAACGGGTGTGTTAAAGCAGGCAGTATTAATTCAGCCCTGCGAGCCCCTGCCTGAAGCAGCTTCGTCCTGGTGCCCGTTCCACTTCAAGTGCCTCAGCGGTTCTGCCTTAAGGTGCCAGGCTGTAGCTGCGGCACTGTTATTTAAGGTGGAACGGGAAAAATCCAAACAAGAGTCTAGCAAATAGGAAGTTGCTGTGAGCTAGTACTTTAAAACTTGGCCATGTTTTTTGATAAGGTGGTTTAAAGGATGAAAATGACCTCCCTAGAGTCCCTATTCAGAGCAACACATGCTACGGTAGCATATTGTTGGTCAAAATGTCCCTAACATAAGTGTTTGCGTGGACAGGAGCTCACATATTGGACAGAATTATCCTCAACCTGCTTACTGACTATTGAACTTAGTGTTGTAAAGCCTTTAAAGCTTCCTCCTGTGCCGCCCACATCATTTGATTGGAAGCCTGGCTGACAGTGGAAATGCAAACCCAAACAGGGCTGCAGTTGTGTTCTCATTTCGGTAGGGCTGGAGCTCCACCATAAGAAAATTCAGGTGCAAATCGAGAATTAAATTTCAATTTTAATATGCCCAAGTCATGGTGACGTCATAAGCACAACCATCGTATACAGAAATGCGAAGACGCATTTTGCTTTTGAATTTGAATTATGTCGGTGTTAATGCACGCTCACACTGGAAGTGCCATTGAAAATCTACAATTTGCATCCGAGTGTTTAAATTTGCATTTGAATCATCACATTTGCATCCGAGTCCAGAATACGCCGCCACAAACACAACAGTAAAACATGCGGCGTTTTTTAAAACCAGGTTTGTTAGGCTAACACTAGCTGTCAGTGCTAAGGCGGTGAAGCGGAGAGTTGTACCGAGAGGCTGCTGCCACTCAGCGGGGGCCCTTTTTTTATCAATTATTTAAGAAAACAAGGCTTTTAACGTCTGCTTTGAGCACACACGGCTGAAAACGCCCTGCCTGGGCTGCAAAACTGGCAAGATGGCGGCGCAGGAGCAGCAGGAGAGTGTGTTTCCCTGCTTCTTCCTGTCCCCGCCTCTGGTAAAGCACTTCCGCTGTTTTAATGACCAGTGTGTCCGGCGGGACGGCAGCGAAACGTGTAGGAGACTGGATGACTCATGAGCTCGCCTTAGATGCGCCAGCTTTCCGACAGGAAGCTTCATGTGGGGGGCGCAGGACTATCACACTCTGCACTCTTGGTATTTCAATTAGTATAGACTTTAATGAGCGTGCACCCGACCCGAGAGAACCTTGACGTGAAGTCAATTGTACTTGTATACCCTAACTTTCACAACTTTCTTATATGTAGATTGAAAAAATAATAAGAACTGATAATGGATAAATAAATAATAATAAATAATTTAGTTGAAAGGTTTTGGAAGTGATGTGCAAATAAATGAGATTATATTAAATGGGTTTATGTAATTACAGAGCATGTGTGTTGAGTAAGTATATCAACTTTCTCTGAAATCCTTAAGCAGTTATGCACTGCTTCCAATATGTTAGTATAGAAGTGGTGCAGATTGTACCTTAGGCTAGAATTTTACATTGTCCAAAGATGTTGCTACCTTTTTGGAGTGGCACAGCTGTGGCATTGACCCTTTGATCCCCAGCAATGTTGCAGCCATCCATGGCTGGCAGTCTAAAGAGAAATTCTCTCTCACCCACTGTGGTGTGTCTGATGTGTTCTCCTTCAAGCGTAGTGATCTCCAGTGGCGTGGCAGTTTGAAAACATTTGTTGGAGCTTTAGTGCCTCAGAGGATCGCATGCCTAGCCTTCACTCTCCCAGCTTGCAAGCATCATGTGATAGAGGGAAAGCACTAAGGCTGTGTATTGGCAAGAACCTGGCGCTACAATGCATATCGTGATACAGCGGTCATGATTCAATATATTGCGATACTGCAAGCAAAGTGATATATTGCAATTTTTCAAATCCTACTATTAAAACACACCACTATATGAACAGGTTTGTCAATGCTTACAACAACATTGCGCCCTTGTGCTGCTTGTTAATGTTGGAGTGGAGCTGAAAATGGATTACAACACACAATAATTCACTGTTTGCCAGGAATCTGTGTATCGATACTGTGTTTCTCTATTAAAACTCGATACAGTATCACCAAACATAATATCCCAATATTCCTTATTTCAGTATTTTCTTACACCCCTAGACGGTGATTAAATTTGGGGGGAAGAAAGCAAGTCATTATTATCACCTGCTCAAGCTGCTGTCATACATACAGGATTGTAGCAGCTTCGAGAGGGTTGAGAAACTAGCCCACAAATAGAGGTGAAAATAGATTCTGAGTTGGGTAAGAAGTACACAGACCACAAAAATCCCTACATATGTCTCAGAATGTGCGTACGCTTAGTTTGCATCTAATGCTTTTTGTTCATATTACATGTTCCCTGTTATTTTCCTCTACAGGAGGCTTTCTTCGGAAAAGACCTTCTGGACAAGAGCAAGCAAAACAGACGGGAGAACACTGGGCTGTTAGAGGAGGAGCGAGTGAGAAAACAGCCCGGCGCTGGCCTGCTGAAACTGACCCCTAACCCCCCCCACAGTACAGCATCCACACCACTGCCAAGCAAAGCTGCAGGACCACGTAAGAGAGAGAGAGATAAACGTTTTTTTGGTTTTGGGATGTATGTTTTCATTGGTTGGGATTGACAGGACATCGTTTTCTTGGCTACAGTGATATCGCACTCCTCCATATCAAAACAGTACTGCAGCGAAGAGGTTGAACACTTCCTGTTGTCTGAGTGCTTCATGTTTACTGAATTGAATGAGTATGGGGGGGAGGATGCCTCTTCGGATGAGCTAATGAGCGGACATTACAGCTTACTAGGACAGCAGTGGATGCTGATGGGGACCTGCCTTAAAATTAAACATAAAATTGCCATTGGATTGTTAACCTCCTTATTTTATTTCAGTAATAAAATACACAGCAAACGCATGAACCCAAACAGTTTTGGAACAAAAAGTGTTCAGAAGTATTTCAGTGCCTTTATACTTATGTAGGCAGTCATATATCATATCAAGTGGCTCTGATCTCATTTGAAATTCCCTGAGCTGTGTCACATTAAGGCAGCAATACAGATTTGTATTGGTAATTATTGGTAATTGGTAATATATATGGTTCCATTGATTTGTATTGTAGATACTTGTTTTTCAATGGACAGCGATGAGATATATATATATATATATATATATATATATATATATATAAATGGACATTCTGTATTAAAAATAGTTAACAGCATAACTGTAAATGAACCAGGTGAAGCTGAAAAGGCTAGTTCTCACTGGTTGTCTCAATGTTGTCCCTGGACAGATGTTAAAAAGTCCCATGAAATAACATTAAAATAAGACTCACAATAATCTCACACAAATTCACATATACCAAAAATATATAGACATATACAAACAATGCAATCAGAGTTATGCCCACACACCAGGTCATACAAGTGACCGTCACTGGTAAATAAGTATGAAACTCATGACCATTACAGAAAAAAAATGCTGGCGAGCCAAGACAAATGGGGTTTGGACAAATCTAGCTATCAGAGACGTAATTCCTAGTAAAGAACTATCAGATTCTCCAATTCTAACCTTTTGAAGCCTTAAAAGATAACGCTGATTAACTAAAACACTTCCTAGGGGAGCAGCTGTCTCCTTGCAGTGCACCTCTGGTTGCCTGATGTAGAGTATTGGTGTAAGTATTTGTTCCTGGCCTACGGAGCAGGGGGAGGCTTTTGTAGAGAGACCACCTGGCTCAAAAGCCATAACTCAAGCTCAGGTCCCCTGACTGTGTTTACAGGGAGTTCAGAAGAGCCTCTAGTGGATCTGTCCGAGGTGCTGAAATCAGATACTGAGCTGCTGGGGATGCTTTCTGATGATATGGGCAAACAGACGGAGGAGTCCGGTAGGCCATCCTTAACAACAACAACAACAAAAAAACAAAAAACATAATCACCACCATTGCTCTGTCAAAATGAGCTCACCCTCTGAACTCATTTTCAGACTTTCACTCACTTTCACTCAGATGCATCTGTTTTTGGCTTCTTTATTGGCATGCCTTTTATTCATTACCTTTAGTCTTTAGAGTTCATCATATTTCTGCCACTGCATTGGTTCTTATTATTTTTGTAAGTTGCTCAGCATAGAAGGTTATGTTTTCTCTCCTCTCTCTCTCTCTCTTTCTTTCTCTCTCTCTCATTTCTGGTTTGTTTCTGGGTCTGATCACTCATTGTGTTTGGTTTGGGTCCCTGTAGGTCTTGATTTTTGCCCTTTCCAGGTTGACTGCTCTTCCTCTCCATTTGGTAAGAGCCCCAATGCCCAAATCATATTTGTTTTCCAGTTTGGTTACTTGCATGTCTGCATTTTCTTTTATCCTTCAGACCATTTCAGAGCGTCTCTAAGATTTTGCCTCCCTTTAATCTTTGCCGGTATGTCTGTGTCTGTAAAGCCTTTGGCACCGGGATCAGCTTGCTGCAGCTTTCATACCAAAACCTTGATGAATGGAGCAATAGTCCATAGTTACATGGAATTAAATTTCATTTTTGCTTTATTTTAAATAAAAAAAAAACAAACACACACACATATATATATATATATATATATATATATATAGTAGGGGTGTGCCATATCGTATCGTACACAATAATATCGCCAACATTTTTGAATATCGTGAACAATATTATACCCTGAAATTTCGTGCCATATCACCCATCACCCAAAAATAAAAATAAAAATAAAAATTCACACTTTTCTCATTTTCTATTATATATCTACTAGAGACAGATTTTATCTGTTCAGTATCATTCACTTTACTTCAGTCCTGGAAATATGGAGATATTTGGAGTGTATTATTTAGTATCGTGACATTCTGGATCATTGACTTCTGTTACAATCAGATAAAAATTCTTGTATGTTTAATATCTCAGTTAGGGGTGTGCCATATCATATTGTATGCAATAATAAAATTTAATTTTCATTTTGTTGCAGTAGTGTATTCTAAGTGTATTTTAATTCAGTGTTTTGCCATATTGCCAAGAGTGTCGTTATCACAAAAATACCATCAAATATCATGATGTTATTGTAGGGCCATATCGCCCACCCCTAATACACACACACATACATATATATATATATATATATATATATGATTGCTGTCCAAAGAAAAACATCTTCAAAATAGTTAATTTAGAGTAGAAGCCAAAAACATTCAACTTTTAATGGAAATAGGTTTCATTCCCTGTGACATTAGAGCATTTCTATTGGTCCGGTCATTATGAAAGGGCAGCTTTTAAGTTTCTAAGTAAAAATATATATTTATATATATACATGACACACGTATTTCCTTTTGGACAGCGATGTGGCTTCAAAATGATAAAAACCACCTTTTCAAAGTATATAAACTCCAAAAAAAAATCTAAGTTATCAAGCATTTGTAGATTAGAGTGGTTGGAAATGTGTGTGCACTGCATTGGGTTTTAATATTTATGGCTAAATACATTAAAAAGCAAGTCCAGTCTAAAATATCAAAGGACGTTGGGTTTAGCTTCCTGTCCTTTGCCACCTTTAAATGGAGCATACCTCATTCATCGCTCAGTCTATTTGGTTTCATCTGTTCATCTGTTTCATGTAGCTTAATCTCTATTCAAACATTGGCTTCCAAATAAAGCGTGAATGACGGAAATGTTCAGCATCGCACTGAAAGACGTCGTCCTTACACCGTATGCGGGGGGATGAGTTCTACAGCCGACAGGCTCTTTAGAATTGCCATGTGAGAAGTGGCCTTCTTAAGGCTTCTGTGTGCTGTTCTGTGGAAAGTTTCAGGAGTCCTTGGCTTTAAATAGAGAAGTCCAACACATGGGTGCAGCCTTGGACTGTGCACAAAACTGCCATCAAGAAGCATTGAAAACCGAAAATCTGTTATGTGGCCGATGTATTATGTAGAGGTTTTCAGATTTTCCTGTAAGCAAAGTTGGCTGTTAATTGGAGTGGCTAATCAGAGGTTGCAGAACTCGAAGCACAAGCCGAAGCTCAATTAGCACATAAAGAGCGAAGTAGGAATGATGTGCCAAAGATTTGATTTGACTTCCCACATCATATTTACAGGTCGTAATTATATATCATGATCTATGAACGCACATTCTTTTGACAGATCCCTGGCGGTCGTTAGTTGGCAATTAATTGAAAACAGACAAGCTTAAAATTGAACTTTCCCAGCGTCTTGTATTTCTGAAACAAAAAAAAAATTATAGAACTTTGAAAGCTTTTAGAAATTTCTTTAGAAAGTTCATCACCAAAAAAGTGTTTGCATTATGCCATGTTTTCCAATATTAGGAATCAAAAATAATTGAAATATATTAAATAATTAATTATCTCCAATTTTGTCGATTTTGAGATTTCTACATCATTTGAACACACCAATGATCATTTATATTGTGTGAATTTTTTGTTACTTGTGTTTGCACACAGCCAAATTAATTGTTTCTTAAACTTTAAAAACATCTGTTGTGAATAATTTAAGTGGCAATTTCAGAAAAGACCAAAAACTGATTGTTCTTAAAGTCAGATTGTTGAGTTGTCTCACTGCACACTAACAGCTTAGTTTAGTCGTCCTTTACATTCAGCCAGTTATTGAGGCGGACCTGAACATCCAGAACGACATTGCAACATTTAGTCAGCAACAATTAAACGCAAAATATTTTATTTATTTATTTATATATATATATATAAACTTTTAAAGCTTTTAAAAATGTCTTTAGAAAGTTCATTAAAAAGTGTTTGCATTATGTTATGTTTTCCAATAATAGGAACAGAAAATATATATATATATATATATATATATATATATATATATATATATATATATATATATATATATATATTACTCGTGATTAAATTACATTTTAAAACTGAAGCTTTTAATAATATATAAGATCAGCACAGTGAAATTATATTTTCTTCAAATGTTCAAGTAAAGTTTTTAAGTTTAGAATGATTCTGTCACTTGTGTTTGCACACAGAAAAATTATTTGTATCTTAAACTTTAAACCTACTGTTGTGAATAATTTAAGTGCTAGTTAAATTTCAGAAAAGATCAAAAACTGATTGTTCTTAAACTAAAAATAGTTTGTAGCAAATATATATATATATATATATATATATATATATATATATATATATATATATATATATATATATAAATAAAAATTTGTAACTAGATTAGAACTTTTAAAACAAATAGTCTGATTCCTGAATCTGATTGTGCTACTGTAAGCGTGATGACACTTTAGTGCAAACATAAGTTGTAAGAAATGGAATCAGGCATCAATAGAGCTGAGCCCTTAATGAGTTGCGGAGCCCTAATAAACATTGCCTAAGTAAGAATCTAGTTCTGTTTAAAGGGAGTGTAGTAATATGTAGTAGAAGTGCTGTAAGTACTGACGTTCTATTTAACACTCATTGCTAGTCCTTGTAAAATGAACATAAATATGCCATGAGCTGGACAGCTTTGGCTCAGTGTGTCTCAGTAGTTTTCAAAAGCTGTTGCCGTCCTTCTCTATAATACTGCTCACTCGTGTGATTTCCTCGCACTGCAGAGCGGCACATCTTCTCGCAGAGACAACAGACCAAATAGATTAATGTGATACTATTGCTGCCTCGTGTGTGCAATTAAAAAACTTATATCCTAAACCTGCCTGTGAAACTAGGACCTGTTGTTCATGCAAATAAAATCAAATGGAATTAACTTTTAGTGTTGGTTGAAAAGTGCTTTCGTCAACTAAAGGTTAATCATGTACATTTCTGTGATGGTTAAAATGTGAAATCTGTATTGCTGGTTTTTAAGCACGGCTAAACAAGCAGCAGCCGTTAATACCACACCTTATTACCTTATTATATTGAACTTGACTGCATTACTGGCCGTCACCAGGTGATTAGTGTATGGTGGTGTGTTACTCGCATGCCTGGTCGCTCTACAAACATGTTAACTGATCCGATCTGGTTTGGCAAAAATGGGATAAAGGAAGCAATTAAACCTGGATTTAAACCTGCAATTAAAACTGGAATTCAGATCATTTTTTTAAGGAGTTAATGAAGAAAATGTTTCATGAGAAACTTTCTACAATCTGTTGTCTATGTTTTAGATTCTTCTAATTCTGTACTGATTGTTTTTTATAAACTTGATTTGAAGTTTTGCTCTGAATTGTTGTATTTCTCTGAAAGTGATTATCAATATATTGTATTGGTGGTGCAGCTTGTTTTAGCTTCCTTGTCGTGTTCGCCATTAATATATCTGTTTCTTTTTTGTTTTTTCCCCTGCAGGACTGGATGTTGCTCCTCTTGCAGAAGAGGCTTCAGTCTCCTCTCAGTCTCATCCAGGACGCGCTCCTCATCAGGTAGCGGAGGAGCCACTGGACGGCATTCTTAGCCCAGAACTGGACAAGATGGTCACAGACGGTCAGTTAAAGTTCCTTCAGGATCACTGTTAAAGTTATCAGCAGTGAAGTCGTAGCGAATGCCTCACATGCTAATAGCGTCTCTCTTTTCTCTGCAGAGTCCATTTTAAGCAAGCTGTATAAAATTCCAGGTATGCTGTGTTTTTAGTTTGTCCACTGTAGCCGTCATGAAAAGTGTTTCACATACTTTGTGTGAAGAGAGTGAATAAACTCTGGAGTGTCTCTTCACAGAGCTGGAAGGAAAGGATGTTGAGGACTTGTTCACAGCTGTCCTAAGCCCCAGCACTCAGGTGTCCCACCAATCCCAGGGAACTCACGCTCTACATGGGCCTCCAGGCCCTGGACTGCCCCCCTCCCAGCTCAACTCAGGTATGCCTCCTTCTTTACTTAGAATTTTTGAGCTTGGGCTGCAGCTGACAGCAATGTTTTGTCTGTGTGTGTGTGTTTTTTATTTATATATATATATATATATATATATATATATATATATATGGGCCTATAACAACCATTCATCCTGATCTCATCTCATTATCTTAGCTTTTATTCTTCTTATAATAATAACTTTATTAAACTGTAAAAACTGTTTGACCACAGGAGGACGGGTCTCTCTTTGTGAGTCTTGGTTCCTCCCAAAGTTTCTTCCTTTGGTCTTGGAGGTGTTTTTGCCACCCTCCAATTGCTCACTGGGGGTTACATGTAACAGTATGTTTTCAAACTTCTGTGAAACTGCTTTGTCACAACACTAGGGATGTAACTATACACTTAACTCATGATGCAGTGCGATTCACGATTCACATCATATATATATATATATATATATATATATATATATATATATATATATATATATATATATATATATATATATATATATATATATATATATATATATAAATTGGGAGAAAGTCTTATCATGAGGCCCATGATAAGACTTTCTCCCAATTTTTATATATATATATATATATATATATATATATATATATATATATGATGTGAATATGGGCTCATAAGAAGTGATAAGACTATTAAATTACTATTATAAGTGAAATAAATCAAACTTTTAATCTGTCCTTCCTGTCGGCTCCTCTTCGTCCACCGTGTTTGTTGTAGTTTGAGAGGCTGTTCTTAGTGAGCGGTCGGTCACATAACCTAGTGCCATCAACCGATAGCTTTCAGCCCATGTCCTGCCCCCAAAACTGTCAAACCCCCCCCCTCTCAACACACGCGTGTTCATGAAAAATGTGGGTGCAGTTCTTCTTTTGGTGCTCGCGAGATTCACGTTTGCATGTGTAAAATGTTAAAACGTGCAGGTTTATATTTCTCACCTTGTGTTTTTGCGTGCCCTGGTTTTGACCCTGATGTGACGCCGTACATTCAACTAACGTGATGCACTGGCGTCAAACGAGCGAGGTAGACCACGCCATTGATGCATCGTTACATCCCTAGACAACACTGTTGTGAAAAGCAGTATACAAATTAAAAAACTTTAATTGAATTTAACCTTATTGTCAACCCCCTTTCATTATTTACCATGAAAGGCCCTTTCAGCGCATGCAGGAAAAACTGTATGGTTTTATTTAATTTGAACAATATTTTTAAAAGATTTAGCAAATGATATGTTTTTGCTGAACTTGCTGAAAAATGATGTCTCCTTCCAAGCAGGAATGTTCCCCCGGATGCCAGTAATGAATGGTTTGATGGCACCCAATCAGCAGTTCCCTCCATCACAGATGCCTCCTGGAGCAGGGCCAAACATGCCTCGAAACTTCCCTCCCATGCAACGCATGCCTTTTTCTGACAATCTTAGGTGAGCCATGCGTGTATTACTATCAGTTTTAGCTCATCCAAAAATCATTTTCCTTACATTACTTATACTGCTTTAAGTGAATCATTGTTAAGAGGGTTTATCGATGGTTTACATAGACCGCCTGTTATGCCTACAGCACCCATTCCCGTAGTGATGTGGTGTCTTGTTGCTGCAGAAAGTTGTACTGTATTTGAGCAAGTCAATCAGATCAAAGCTCATAAAACAGGCTGTATGTTATAATTGGACCTCATGGAACAATTTGCAAGAGAAATGTACAGTATAGTGCGTTAAAGAACATTACATCTGTTTGCACATTCACTACACAACATACTCAATGTATGTTACAGTGAAATGCATGAATGAATGTTCTGCAGCTCACAAAATACATTAGAGTGTGTTCTGTATTGAACAGGGAGAGGAAGTTTAGTCAGATGGCTCAGGATGCAGCTGGCCCGTGGTCAGCCATGGGTCCAGGTCCAGCTTCTGCTCCACCTCCTGCCCCTGTCCCTGAGGGAGAGGGGGATTCCCTCTCCACAGCCCAGAAGAGCACGCTGAAGTGGGAGAAAGAGGAGACGTTGGGAGAGCTTGCTACTGTTGCCCCCGTCCTCTACACTAATGTTAACTTTCCCAACCTCAAAGAGGAATACCCAGGTGGGGCTAGAACAATATATATTTATATATATGCTTGTATGTATGTATGTATGTATGTGTGTATGTGTGTATGTATGTATGTGTGTATGTATGCATGCTTGTATGTATGCATGTTTGTATGTATGCATGCTTGTATGTATGTATGCATGCTTGTATGCATGCTTGTATGTATGCTTGTATGTATGTATGTAATAAACCTTTTATTTGAAATAGATTGGCAAACCCGAGTGAAACAAATCGCAAAGCTATGGAGGAAAGCAAGTTCGCAAGACAGGGCCCCGTATGTGGTAAGATACAACCCATAAACTTGTTACAATGACAACAGTTCAGTTATAGTATCTGTCACAAGAGCTAATTCCAACATGTTCAACAGGACTTGAGAACTTGAGGTATCCTCACTGTTGTTTACACTGTAACTGTAGTACTGAAAGTAAGGAAGCTAATTAGCCTAATCATCTTTTACAGCAAAAGGCCCGGGATAACAGGGCCGCCCTTCGCATCAACAAAGTCCAAATGTGTAATGAAACAATTAAAAGGCAGCAGCAGCCCCAGGTCCCACAGGCTTTGGAAGTGTTTGACCCTGCCATCCCCCCTCTGGACCCTGAACTTCTGTTCAAGGACCCCCTGAAGCACAAGGAGTCAGAACAGGAGCAGGAATGGAAGCTCAGACAGGTACATGTACAGCGATTACCTGAGTGCCTGTTTGTAAGGGAGGATATACTATGTCACATTGATGCTGTTGACACTGTTAGTCACTGAAACTGTGTTACTCTAAGCAGTGTTGCATAATACTAGCTAGTCAGTATACCATGTTTGAATTTCTTCCTGTTAAAAGGCTTTAATATAGAAGTTATATACTTCATCAGATTAACAGAGTTCACAATTATATATATATATATATATATATATATATATATATATATATATATATATATATATATATATATATATATATATATATATATATATATATATATTACTAGAGATCAGCGTTTTTGAGGCCGATTTCGATCGCTGATCACCTTTCAGCGCGATCAGCAAATACCAATCAAGGGCGAGGTATATGCCACGGCAGGGCTACAAGTAGTTATTAGCGCAAGCAAGTCATGAAACATGGTCTAAACTGGTTTATTACCATTTTTAACGAGCTCATGTGAAACTGTATAATATTTGTAACTAAATTAGAAGTTGATCTATGTGGGAGTAAACAGATTGGTACAGCTCCAGAAGATCCACATCTGAAAAGTATCTCTACTAGGAACAGCAGAGCGTAGATCCAGGTGGAATATTAAGCAGCAGAATGAACGTCTTCTACAGCCGAGAAGATCTGCTTATCTAGAACTGTAAACTCAATCTCTCTGACTGTGGTTCTTTAGCTCTCTGGCTGTTGCTGCTGCTGTTCTGTTCATACCGGTCAGATCTGGTCTGTATGGTGTTCTGGGTTATTAGTTTTGTGCTAGCTGTGTGTGCTAGCTCTGTTGTTTACTGATATTCACTGTATTCAGTTCTCTGAAGTGCTGTATCAGATTATTAGTGTTAAATGTCTTTGTCTTGGTTCCCCAGCAAGACACGTTGAGTCACATACAGACAGACAACGTTTTCTATCCACACATCAGTTGAACATTGTAAACTGTTCTCGCGAGGCGGCTGCTTTAGTCAGTCTGTAGAAAATAAAAAAAGGGTATGTGTTTCCACCTATTGGTTCAGATAGGAATTGCAGGGAGCTGGCCGGAGGGCTCCTCTTCCTGGATGAAGCGCTAGCTGGAAATACAGAAATTAGGCTCATTTGTTTTACGGCGTTGATCGGCTCTCGAGATCGACTAAATTAGAGAAACATTGGCCGATCGCCGATCACATATTTTGATTGAAAATCTGCCCATGCCGATACATGGCCGATCAGTCTTTCCATTCTATATATTACAATACCCAGCATGCATTTGCAAATACAGCTGTTGAGAATCCCTGTTGTGTTAACCAGTCCTGACTGATGGCCTGGTAATTGAGCTAATTTAAGACTACTAAGCTAGCTTTAGTGAAAAAAACAATAAAACAAAATAAAGCTAAATAGCTTTTCTTTGTCAAAGACTTAGTCCAGTTGTGTAATGCAGTAGAGCTGGATGTGAAAATTATTAGGAAAGGATTACTAAAGCCAGAACAGTTGGCTTGCATACTGGATAACCATCTTTCACTACACATGGTAGACTGAGGTTCGAGTCTGCGAGCAGTGCAACTGCTGTTCATGTCTCTCTGGATAGGCATGTATGATAAGTGTATGTGTAAGGTTTTAAAAATTAGTAAGGATGTTAATATGCCCCAGAATAAATCTATTTAAGACAACAGTAGAGATTTGGAGCCGAACTGGGGAATAATATCCAGATCTACTTTCTTAACTGTAACTTTTAGCTTCCTCACCTGATGAGTTACTGCTGTTGTTAGAGTAATCCGTTTTATTAAATATAGCGAGGATTCAGAAACAGCTTTATGTAGTCATCCATTTCATCTCTAACTATATTAAAATGCCCTTCCAAGTAAAGTGATCACAAGCCCATAGATTCTGGTAATTGTTCTAAAGAGCTGCTGAGAACTGGCCAGAAAGTCTCTGTCTATTTCACGATAAGCCTGAAGCCTAGAGAATCCATCTCTCTTATAAACTGTGATTTTTATCACCTCATCATTATGTCTTTATCATCGTCGCATTATCCGAGGCACTGCTGAACAGCAGCCGTTGACAAAGATTGCATACTTCAGCTTTTGGAGATGAACAGTCCAGGAGATTCCAGAGGTCTTCTTGTTGCTTTTAGGTTCTATGCTTTGCGCAATTTGTTCTGTTTGTTGTTGTGTACTCTTTATGTGTAACCCATGCTTATAAAGCATCGGTTGCACTTCGTTGCTCAGCAGGAACTACTGATATTTCTCATTGATTTGGAATATGTGGTATACAGAGATCTGCAACAATAGAAGGTTGACCTGTATTGTGTGGTTTTGTGGCATCTGAACATGAAACAGATATAAAGAATATTACTGTGGCAAGGTTACAGTGACACAAGGACTAAGGAGCAGCATTTGATTGTGATTTCATAATGAACCTTTTATATTTGCTGTAAAATATTAGAACTAACTAAACCTGATGAAGTGGTGGGGGGATAAACACCTTTGAAGAAGATCTTGTATTCCATGATTTGTAATTATAGTCTTTTAACAGATTTTTGTAGGAATTTGATAAAGTAGCTTTCTCTGCTTAATTAAATATTATAATCTGACTGTGTGTTTCCGTTCATTTGTTTTGCAGCAAATGAGACAAAAAAGTAAACAACAAGCCAAAATTGAAGCTACACAAAAACTTGAACAGGTAAAGAATGAGCAGCTTCAGCAGCAGCAACAGCAGCAGCACCTCAAAGGAGGTCCGTCTGATCTTGACACGTCTGGTAGCCTCCAGAGTCCGGTTTCATCACAGTCCAGCAACGGTAACATGTCTCCTTTGCAGCCTGGTTCCAAGAATGGGTTCTCTAAGCCACAACTTCCAGGAACCCCAACGTCAGGTTCGCCAGATGACGTCTTTCTGCGTCCTCATCCGCCGCCCCCTTCATCCGGCTCCCAGCCACAATCTCCCCAGATGTTCTCTCCGGGCTCGTCTGGCTCTAGACCATCTTCACCTTGGGACCCTTATACCAAAATGGTGGGCACACCCAGACCACCACCAAGTGGCCCGGCCACTGCCCGTCGGAATTCAGAATCTGGGAAATCACCCAGGAGTCTCTCAGAGGAACGTGGGAAGGCTTCATCTGTTCATGAACCCATTGGTTCTCCAACATCCCACAGCATTGACCCATATGCCAAGCCTCCAGACACACCTAGGCCTGCAGGCCCAGTGGACCCCTTTCTGAAGCCTATGTGCCCCCCCAGGGCTAGCCAGGCTTTGGAAGGGAGGCACCTGATTGGCTCTCCGGGACACGATCCATTTTCCAGGGCAGCTGTGAGAAAAGAGGCTTATCCAAGAATGCCTCAGGGCAGGATGATTCTTTCAGATCCCTACGCTCGTCCTTTGCTCGCTCCTATCCCAGGAAGTAATGAGTCGGGGTCTGTTCAAGTCTTCAAAACCCCTATGCCCCCGCCTCAGGCTCAGGAGTCAAATACAGGAATGCATTTAAGAAGACCAATTGGGGATCCCTTTGAAAGACCAATGATGCCCCCTCGTTCTGCAGAGGCGTTTCCACAAAGTCAACAGAATGACCCATATGCACATGCCCCACTTACTCCACATCCTGCAATGGGTGACAGCTATGAGAATCAAGCAAGAATCGCAAGGCAGCCTCAGGCCCACCCTTTTTCACAACCTGGTCCAATGGCACATCAGTCTGCTGGGAATCCATATGCACGTACCCCTTCGACACCAAGGCCAGATTACTCTCAATGTGACCCCTTTTCCCAAGCTCCTTTTTCTAACCCATACGCCCGAATGCCTGGGACACCCAGACCACATGACCCTGAACCCTACTCTCACCAGTCCGCCCCTTCTCATCCTGCCGTCATGAATCAGCCTTCCCAGCAAACTCAGACTCAGAATCGCATACTGTCTCCCATGTCCATGGATCCTTATGCACAGCCTCCTGGAACACCACACCCAGGTGTACCGGAAAGGTTTCTCAAGTCCCAAAATTACCAAAGGAACCCAGACTCATTTAATCACCCTCCAGGAATGTCTCGGCCAGTAGGTCCAGATCCTCATGCGCAGCCAGCAGGAGCCTCTCAGGCATTACTCACTGATCCATATGCACAACCTCCTAGGACGCCCCACCCTGGAGGTGCAGGACATGTTATAAGACCAGGGCCCATGTCTGGTCAAGATTCCTTTTCGCCACCTCAGGCACTGATGCAGGATGCTTTTGCCAGTCCAGCAATGCTAGGCACTCAGACTCCAAGACATCCTGGCATGGCAGATGAAAACAGTGTGCCCCAATCACCGTCCAGTCAACCAAGCCAAACCCCAGTCCATGACCCATTCGAACAGTTGCCCATGAATCCTCATCCAGAAACCAGGGAACAGCAAGGTTTGGGACACAGTGCCATGGCAGTGGGGCAGCCCCCAACGGAAATTCAAAGCGTCCCGCTTGCAGAGGCTGAAGAAAGACTGAGACAGGTACCTAAAAAGGAATTCTAAGAACATTTGAACCAACTTAAGTCTAACTGGTAGCAGTAGTTAAATGCAACCATGTTCATCTAATGTGTGGTAAACAGGTCACAAGCCCTGTGTTCACTAGACCTTAAATAATTATTTGACTTTAACTTGTGTAATGTAATTTAGTGCTGTATTATGCTGTAACTCCCCTACCTCGCACTAGTGCAAAGAGCTTCACATGGAATGTACAATAACTGTTATAGTTCTTATTCAGACTACTGTTGAAATACATATTTAGCTTTGTTTTGTGGCATTTTAGATGCAAATTGAATGATACATGATACATTTAAACTCCTGATAACGTATTTGTTGTTTTTGTCACAGCGTCAGCGCATTCGAGAGCTGATTCTTAGACAGCAGCAGCAGAAAAGTGCCATCCGCCAAGAGAAAAGTGTACAGGAGCAACCAGTGAATGTGCCTCCAGGAACGCCTCAGCACTGGAGCCAGGAAACCCACAGTCAACAGCCTAGTGACCTGTTTAATCGACCACCTCCACCATACCCTGGCCCAGGTGCTGTGAGAAGTCCTCAGAGGTTCCATGGACCATATCCCGGAGATCCACGAGGGTCATTCCTGGATGGGCAGTTTCCCAAACCCCAGTTTCCTGGGGACACTAACAACATCCGGCAACCAGGACCCAGGTGGGTGTATTAGAACTTTGTAAGGCCATGCCACAATTTGGGAATAGTTAATAGTGTGTGCCAATATACTTTTCAGTAGTCTTAAAAAATCATTAACCTTTGCTGTTGGTCATAGGTTGGGCTTCCCTCCTGGTGTTCAAGGACCAGGGTTAAGACCTCATCAGATGCAGGACTCAATGTTGGAAGCTCATCCACAGATGAGAAGGTCTGTGTCTATAGATCTGGGGAAATCGTTAGGAGGCAACCCCATGGGCCTCCAGCCTTTGCCACCCCGAGGCATGCACATGCAGCAGCACAATATAATGGGGCAACCTTTTATAGAGCTTAGACACAGACCTCCTGAGGCCAGGCTCCGGCTTCCCTTTGCAGGTCCTGTCATGCAGGGAAATCGTATGGAACCACCCACACAACCCCAGCGACCTCCGGATTTAATGAGTGGGCAAGAAATGGGATTTCCGGCCAACCAGGGTCCTAAACAAGTGGATCCAGTTATAACTCAAACTCAGGGAGTAGTTGCGGATTTGCAGGGCGCAATGGGTATGGAGAGCCTGCATCAGTCCAGTGTTCCTCTAAGAACTGGGCATCCACAAATTCCACTCATGAGGTCCATGAGCCAACCTGCTTCAAACGAGACTTTCAGTGGTCCTGCTCCATCAGCTTTCCCTGCAGCATCTGCTGGGCAGCACAGTGAGGTTGTTTCACCCACGCCTGATGAAAAGATTGATGCAGATGAATCAGCTGTGAAGGATCTTGAAGATGTGGAAGTCAAGGATCTTGTCGATACAGATTTGGAGAACCTTAATCTTGACACAGATGATGGGAAAGACCTGGATCTGGAGACCAATGACTTGCACCTGGAAGAAATTTTCTTGACATCTGGAAAGTTTGATATTATTGCCTACACCGATGCTGATTTAGACCTTAGTGAGGATTTGGATCTCAATGATCCCATTGATGACCACACTGAAACTTCTGACCCCCACAAGTCGCAAACAGAGAAAAAACCTGACATTGATGATTCTTCCTTGCCTTCCAGTTCCACGGCTGCAGAAGGGAAAACTGGGGACAGATCTGAGCAGTCCCTGAGTAACATAAAAAAAGAGGTTTCTCCCAATCAGGTACCCTTGAAGGCAAAAGAAGATATTAAAACTGAGGTCAAAGAAGGTTCATCACAAGAGCTTTCTTGCAAAAATCAAAGGAATGAAACTAGTCAAGAAGACTTTGGAAGTATTGATCCTATTTCACAAATCCCAAAGTCTGGTATTCACCCAGATGCAACTCCAGTGCTTTCCAGTTTACTTGTCAGTGTCCCACCAGATAATGAATCGCATAAACAAGACAGCTGTGGGCAATCAGTGGCTCAAAGCAAACTTCAAGAACCTGGGCTGCAGCAGACTATCAGTTCCACTTTGCTGGGGCAAGGAGCCATATCTTTACAGGGAATTAATCCTGGCATGGTTGTGGACCCATCACTGGTTTCCAATCATAGCGAGGATCCTTTAGATATCCCAGGTGCAATTCAGGACCCGTCTTCAGATCCCATGTTTGGCGTGGATCAGAAGGATGCTCTGCTTTCAGTGGAACAGGCTGGCATGCTTTCTCAGTCCCAGCAAGCAATGTTGTCCCAGCAGGGCCAGCAGAATCGACCTCTGTTGCTGGAGGAGCAGCCGCTTCTCTTGCAAGACCTTCTAGATCAAGAGAGGCAGGAACAGCAGCAACAGAAACAGATGCAAGCCATGATCAGGCAGCGGTCCAGTGACTCGTTCTTTCCTAACATAGGTAAAGTGTTGAAGTATAAGACATTTAATTCACATGGATGCACTGATGATAGTTTTCTGGTATTAAAAACTGAAAAATAGATGGCTAATTGTTATTGTGACAGTTTAAATATGAGTATTTAAATGTCAACTTATTAGTATAAATTGATATATATTAATAATATAAAATATATTTATTCATTTACTATTTTCAGATTTTGATGCCATCACTGATCCTATTATGAAAGCAAAGATGGTGGCCCTGAAAGGAATTAATAAAGTAATGGTCCAGAACAACATGGGAATGTCTCAAATGGTCACAAACAAGTAAGGCTTCCTTTAATAGAATTATCTGTTACTATTACTTTTAGTTGTGTAGTGCAACAGTTGGTCACACTATTCTTTGAATTCCATCTGGAATAAAGTTTGTTTGCGTTCTTTGTCATGTTTCTCATTCTTGTGGTCTTTCGTCACTTTTTTTTTTTTTCTCTCTTCCAGATTTCCAGTGGCTCCTCAACAAGGGCAAGGGCAAGGGCAAGGGCAAGGCCCACCAGGTCCAGATGCATGTGTTCCTCCTCAGCAAGCAATGCCACAGGTGCAACAAACATTTCTTTCTCACTTGGTCAATCACATAATCTGTGCGTGTGTAAGTGAAGATGATTGTAATAATGGTGTTCTCCTTTCAAGCAGGATGGCAAGCTGGCTGCATACATGACAAGGCCCAGTCCACCAAATTTCGGTCAGGGATTTACCAGTAAGCACTTGCCAGCTGTAGTTTTCAACATCTGATCTATATTTGTGCCCTCAAAACACAGTGCTTTTCCATAAAAATATGTGGTCAGTCTGAGTTATGAAGTGCATCATTTGTTCCAACTTTTTTTTATCTTCTTCAGATGAGGCCCAGAAAGTACAGTATGAAGACTGGCTTCGGGAGACGCAGAAGCTCCTTCAGATGCAGCAGAAGTTTTTGGAAGAGCAGATTGGAGCCCATAGGAAGTCAAAGAAGGCCCTGTCTGCCAAGCAGAGAACTGCTAAGAAAGCTGGACGGGAGTTCCCTGAAGAGGACGCTGAGCAGCTAAAACATGTGACAGAACAGCAGGGCGTGGTGCAGAAACAACTGGAGCAGGTGATGCAGCCATACACACCTCAGGCACACACACAGTTTTGATTACTATCAACCTACAAATTACTATCCAATATTTTTTATTTAGTACTTTCTCAGGTACTGAAGTGATGTAAATTCTCTGCGAATGCTATGTCTTTAACCAAACATCTATTCTTTCACGCCTCAGATCCGGAAACAACAGAAAGAGCATGCCGAGCTGATAGAGGAGTACAGAGTCAAGCAGCAGCAGGGCGGCATGCAGCCTCATATGATGCCTGGCATGATGCCAATGCAGGGTCATCCAGGCATGGTGCCGACGGGCCCTGTGAACCAACCTCTGATGGGTCCTGCCATGCCCATGCAGCTCCATCCTGGCCAGGCAAATGCTCCCAGCATGCCGGGCTGGCACCCTGGGGCTTCAGGCCATGTTGGACCTCAAATGCCAGGTGTAATGCCCCCTCAGATGATGCAAGGCCAGGCTCCTCCACCGGCTTTAGCCAGACCTGGGCAGGTACAGTCCAGCGGCGAGTCTCCTCATGTTAATTTCGACGACACTAACCCATTCAGTGAAAGTTTCCAGGAGCGAGAGAGGAAGGAGAGGCTGCGGGAGCAGCAGGAAAGGCAAAGGGTACAGCTGATGAAGGAGGTGGAGAGACAGCGCATGAAACAGCGCATGGAAATGGAGCAGCAACAACAGCAGCAGCAGCAACAGCAAGGCCTTCTCAGCCAAGATGTGAATATGAGGACTCTCTCGCAAATGCCCTTCTATAACCAGAATTTGCCTCAAGACTTCATGCAGCCACATAGATCTCAGCAGCAGATGCAAGGTCCAGGGTTCCCCCAGCAGCAAGGCATGCAGGTCATGCAGCCTGGACTTGGAGGACCTCCTGCAGGACCCATGATGGGAAATGGGCCCTTTCCTCAGGAAGTAAGACCAGGTTTTGGGTTGGACAACCAACTACCGCATGGTGGCCCTAACTTCATTCAGGGGCAGCCTAGACCGCCAAGATTCCCTGGAGCCAATATGTTACCCCAGAACCCGGGGCAGGGACATCCGTTTGGGGTAGAGTCAAGTATGCCCTTACCCCCTAACTTCCCAGGTTCTGGCCCTTCGTTGATTCAGCTCTACTCCAACATTATCCCAGAAGAAAAGGGCAAGAAAAAGCGGAGCCGCAAGAAGAAGAAGGATGACGACGCAGAGTCTTTGAGGGCACCATCCACTCCTCACTCTGACCTGACTGCCCCGCTGACGCCCTGCGTTTCAGACACATCGTCCACACCCACAAGGAATCCTCTGCCCTTTGGAGAGCATGAGATGTGCGAGACCTCCCAGCCTGGATCATCCACACCAGGCTCACAGAGCAGCCAACCACACTCCGAGCTGGAGAGGCAGCTTTCAGAAGGAAGCTGTGTAGGAGCCGATCTCACCATGGGTCAACAGGACATCCAGGACAGGATCCTAAGCAACATCAAGATGGAGAGGATAGAGGCCAGCGACTGCCATGGGCCGAAGGGAGCCACCATGGACATGGGTCTTGGTATGGTAAAGGTGGAAAGGGAGAAGGAAGGCATGTCGCCCCATCGTGCAGGCCAGAGCCCAGCAAGCAGTTCCAAGGGCGAAGCTGGTAATGAGCTTCTTAAACACCTGCTGAAAAACAAAGGGACTCCTCCACATATGTTGCCTCACCAGAGGTCTGAAGACAGTTTAAGATCAGAGGAGGAGACCTCCATGGATAGCAAGCTTCTCCTGAGACAGAGCTCCATAGACAGCACTGGGGTAAGTGATGACGACTAAGCAGGCCCTGTTAAAAGACCATGTTTTGATAGGAAGGAACAGGATTGTAGTGGAACTGTACAGCTCTAAAAGTAGCAATCGATGCATCAGCATACCGTTGGTGCCATGTAGTAGTGCTTGATGACTCTCCAGTAAGACATTCCTAAATCGGGTTCCTCTTAATCTGTTGGTTACTCAATACTTTTGGCTTCAACAGCAAGTGTTCCAACTGCGTGAGGGACACAGCTTGCATAAACACACATTACTTACTGGAGCCTTCCACAGGTGCTATTTCCACCTGCTTCTTTTCATCGTTTATATTTTTGTGGTTACACAGGGCACCCCTTATATTACACCACTGATCTGAGCGCACAGCTAAAAACTAGTGTCATTTACAACATCGTTCTTTGTACTTTCACACAGACATACTCAGACAGCCAACTTTCAGGCCATCCGGATTTTGCTGGCACTTTACTGTCGGAGGACAAGAAAAAACAGAGGAACAAGAGGACGCCCAAGAGTGGCGAACGCCCGGCCCCTCGCTCCAAGAAGAGGAAGAAGGAGGAAGATGAGAGACAAGCCATGTATTCATCCACGGAGCCCATAATGGCCAGTTTAAAACAGGTAAGGTAGCAGAATAGGTACTGAGTTTCGAGTGCGCCTGTTGTGTCCTTTTTCAGCCTGAGTACCGCTACCGCTTCGATCGTCAAGGCTTTCTACAATATAAAGCCAGTTTTATTGCTGTGATTGTCAGAAGATCCACTAGTCCAGTTGCAACTTCACAGCTTTACAATAACTAGTTGGTAAGTATTCAAACTGATTAACAGAGCAATCAAATTAATATCTGAAATACCTTGTTTTTCATGAATGGAGAGCAAATCCAAGTGTCTTTACAATAATTAAATATTATTTACCGTGTAATAAGTCACTGCAATGACTAAAACATCTTAGCTGCATTATGATATTTACTTCATAGTGGAGATGGAATCATTGATCGGCTGTATATTGGTATGGGCCGATTTCTAATCAAAATTAGATATCGGTCGATATTTCTCCAATTTAGCTGATCCTGAGAGCCGATTGATGCCGTTAAAGCTAAAAGCTAGCGTTTCATCCTGGAAGAAGAGCCCTCTGTGAAACCCCCTCTGGCCAGGTCCCTGCAATTCCTATCTGAACCACTAGGTGGAAATACATACCGTTTCATTTTCCACGGACTAATTAAAGCGGTGGGCCTTGCAAGAACAGATTATGGTGGTCACGGCATGTGCTGATAGAAAACATTCGACAGTTTGTTA
Source organism: Megaleporinus macrocephalus (assembly GCA_021613375.1). NCBI lineage: Eukaryota > Metazoa > Chordata > Actinopteri > Characiformes > Anostomidae > Megaleporinus > Megaleporinus macrocephalus. The sequence continues at coordinate 42,921,026 of CM038708.1, forward strand.
CCGTATGTGATGCAAACTCATTCAAGACAAAGACATTAACACTACTAATAATATACGGCATTTCAGAGACACCACACAGCTGAACACAGTGAGTATCAGTAAACAGCAGAGCTAGCACGCACAGCTAACACAAAACAAATAACCCAGAACACCATACAGACCAGATCAGACCGGTACTAACAGAACAGCAGCAGCAACAACCAGAGAGCTAAAGAACCACAGCCAGAGTGATTGAGTTTATAGCGCTAGATAATCAAGTTTCAATCATGTTTCATGACTTGCTTGCGCTAATAACTACATGTAGCCCTGCCGTGTCTAATAGCCCCGCCCTCAAACGGTATCGTCTGTCAGCCGATCATGCTGAAAGGTGATCGTCAATTGGAATCGGCCTCAAAAACACTGATCAGTCCATCTCTACTTTATAGTATTTAGATCTACATTGTATTATGTATTGAGAGTTGTTATGGTATGTACTAGGGGTTACACGGCTTCACATTGTTTGGAGTCAATAGT